>JAHHFK020003704.1:0-51664 GCA_024533555.2 Aedes koreicus
TACACAGAACAAAATCTTGTAGTAAAAACTACCATTTTACCCGACTATACCTATCTTTAAAACTACCATGAAATTTCAGTCAAACTTACTACGTTTATGGTAAAACCTTCGACATTTGTGGTATATTTGACAGACCTCATATTGATATCTAATCGCAGGCATGGTAAAATCAAACGAATTTATAGTCATGTGAAAATTGTTGGTGTTGGCGCATAATTTAACCCTCGAAATGGTAGTTTCTACTGCGGTTTTGTTTTGCGTGTAGAGATAACTTAACGCATTTTTTTGTTGTGATGGAAGTGAATTCAATGAACAATTTAGGCTAAGGCCTCAGATGAAATGAATGAATGAATGAAAGAAATATATACTCACAGTTCAAATCATATAAAAGATCCTATCATAAAATGTAAACCATCTATGCAGCTTTAAACTGTCCAAAGTAAATATTTGTCGGAGATTATGCGTCTTTTCTCAGAAAAGTGGGTTCGGTGGCCAACTAGTAATTGTTTCTGCTTACTCAGCAGAAATCAAGTATGGCAAACAAAAAAATCAAAAAGTTTGTAAAGGCCTTAAAAAATCAAACCATTGTCATTAAACTGGTTAAAGAGAACTGTGGAAATGCTAATGAACGTACACATTCCAAATAAGAGTTGTTGAGCTTCTACAATTGATATTTTTATCAAATGATATGTTGAGTTTACCAATAACCAAAGACTGTCACTTGAATGGAAAAAATATTATCGATAGAGATGATCATTTAATGTGGTCACTACTTATAAATACGGTTGATTAATGTATCCATACTAAGGGAAAGTACAAAAATCAACCTGCAATAATTTCGAAATGGTCATCAAACCATTATCAATGTTCAAACGCACAAATCAAAACAGCAATCGGAAATAAAAAATATGAGCAATTTTATAATATAAAGCAGCTCTTAGAAAAAGACTACTCATTTGAATGGCTTACATTTTTCAAAGCAGATTGGTAACAACGCCAGTTTTAAAATGACTAATAATGCACAATTAAATGAATAAAAAATGCATCTTGGATTGAACTAAGAGCAAATTTGATTTATTCCAAATTTAATCTGTCCAGATTTTGTCGCGAACAAGCTTTAAATCGAATCGAGTAAAACACGGTTGAAAAAATATTCCAGAATTAGATCAAAAATTTTAAATGTCACGAGAATAGAAATAACCACGTACTGACTTACCAAAGAGCTTTGTCGAAGACAGGAACCTTCTATGCGACCAGGTGGGTGTTGGCCAAATTAGGATTTTGAAGATATAATCCTAAGTAGTTTCTATTTTCAATACACTAGTAATCTAGCGGCAATGCTCATCCCAATGTTTTCAATTGTGATGCGTCAAAACTCGTTAGCTAAAGTGAAGGCAGAGGGTTAATTTGAAAGATGAGAACTTAGAGTAAGAGGGCATTACGGCCACTCGCTGACGTTTTCGGGATTACGGCCTACTTGCTTCAAAACATTTTTAATTGAGGATTTGGAATGTGCGCCACGGGTCCATCGATATACCACGTGGACAGTTTGGGGGAGGGGAGGGGGTTGGCAAGTGTTCACGATCCATACATTCTATTGAAAAATTATAAGAATGATTGTCCACGCAGGGGGAGGGGGTGTCAGAAATCGGTCAAATCCAGTCCACGTGGTATATGGATAGCCCCTACATTATTTGTTGGCACAGGCCTTAATCATTTAGTGGCACTTCTATCCTTTTTTGGTGCTTTTTCTGAATTACTAAGTGCAGGTTAATATTTTAGTCTTTATTAAACGTTTCTGCTATAAATTTCATGACCCGTATACGATAAAAACATTATACATTTCTTATGTCAGATCAATACTAGAATGTGTAGCATAGTTTTGTCTCCATTCACAATAACACATGAAGAAAAAATAGAGTCAGTACAAAAGCATTTTTTGTTATACGCACTAAGAAAGCTAGGATGGACTGTATTTCCTTTACCATCTTATAAGGCTCGATGTATGCTTATCAATATTCAAACATTAAAAGGGCGTCGTGAATTTGCTATGGCGTCATTTATAAATAATATAGTCGCACACAGAATTGATTCAATGGAAATTCTATCAAAATTAAACTTTTACACACCAACAAGGCATTTATGACATCGACAGTTATTTGCAACGAATAATTATCGCACGAACTATGCAAAATATGGACCGATTAATCAAATGATGGCTAATTACAATAACCATTGCAATAGTTTAGATTTTACGATGTCGAATGAAAAATTAAAAGAATACTTCCGCGCATGTTAGGTTTAATTTAAGTTAAGAACTTATTGTAATTAAAATGGTCTACAACTGATTGACGACGACAAATAAATAAATAAATAAATAAGTTCTTCAACCGGCTCATCCAAACTAAAACCTAAGTGACAAAAGCTATACAGTAGGAATTTCAATGTTTTGAAATGGAATGGCCGATTGATCATGTGTGAAAATCATTTAGGAGTGATAAGTAGTTTTATCTGAATTTGTTTTGTGAAGTGGTGTAGTGGTATAGCGAATACAGCTTTAAATGAAATGCCTAAAGAGATAATAAGAACAAACTTTACGAAGATTCTTTTGAACCTGAATTCTTGATGATGAGGCGAAGTTGCATCCACGAATAGACCCAATATGGTGCTTATAGACCGACATAACATCCATACTCGTCGAAAGTTTTCAACTTAATAAAGAAATTTTTGAAATTGGAAATATATGTCTATGTCTATGTTTGCTTCGAAATACTGCCAAAATAATGCCCTACGCTCAATTTCAAACTACTTCTATTGAATTTCATAACCTGCTGAGCTCTATCGGCCCTATCAATACTTTCTTTTCACATCTTTGGTTCTAGCAGAAACTGCTGTTCACTACTGGGATCCCATGATGTTGAGAAAATATTTCCAATTTCAAAACATTAATAAAGTAAGTTGGTTAATTTCACACGGTTCAGTACAGCAAATATCTTATTAAGCATGTCTAAGCAACGGTATAACCAGTTGAATATCGTTTCCACCTCAATTACTTAATGACTTTGTAATTAAAATTGTATTAAAATTGTAATCGACCGTTGCATATTAGGCTGAGTCAAGGGACATGTACTCTAAAAAGAATTACCAATTTTCGTTTCCCCTAAAGCCCGTGTCCAATCTTTAAGTGATAAATCATGACAATCAAACATTTGAAACCAGCCATTTCGAACGACCATTAAATAATGGTTAAATCACTCGACTAGTTAACAAAACCATCGCCTTATTTAAATTCCAACCACCGCACTTTATGGCACCAATTTGACCACAATCAATTGGCAGTAAATCGCTCTATTATATGTTCGAACTATGGAGAACTGCTTCTTAAGCCTCCAAATCACGTACCCCTTCGAAGTGCCTAATTTATGTGAGAATATCGCACCCGACTGCCGAATCACACTGCCTGGAACGACGGACCTTGTCAACAAGCACGCGTAATGGCCATTCCCTGTTGGGAGGGGAAGTGTCAAGTTAAACACACTCTACCTTTCACGAGTCTAGGAACAATGCCCGCTTCATTCAGTTTTTCGACACCCGGCATGAACAATCGAGTGTAGTACAAAGTCTTCCTTTTAAAATCGTGGAATGAAGAAAATAGAAGGGGCCGGGGGGGAATTCGACCATCATCGACCACCAATTGAGTAAGTGCACAGAGTAGACATTAAGATGTGAGTTTTTGAACTAATTTGAATAAAAATGAAGACATTTATCATTCAGCAATGGCATGGACGTGTCTGCGATACGAAATCGCAGTCAAATCGGCCGGGGAGTCTGCATGAGTAATGCGCTGCGTGGTACGATGTTGACCTTTCGGGCACTTGACGAATGTCCAATATAGGTGTACTCTGTCGGTCCATTATGGTCTGCGCTGGGGCATCAACGTCTCGAGTTTGGTCAACTTCACACCCTCACTTGGGATGTTGCAAAATCCAGCAGATTCCGGACGGCGGCGGCCTCATCCGAAGGATTGATAAATGTGGCTTTTGTCTTGCTTGATTATTTCTTCACATTTATACTCGTTACGTTTGTTTGGTTTTCTGGTGACCTACGCATCGGCGGAGCGGTGCATTGCGCATTAGTGCGTCGCACGGACGACGTCGTTGCGGGCAAAAGTGTGCCTAATGAGAAAAGAGCACGCGTGGCGGCTTTGGTTCTTCACCGGTGATAAATGAAGTCATTATACATGGAGCAGAGACGAACACGTCACACTTTTATAGGTGAAAATCGGAAACAATTGGGGCTGTGCGACGAACTCGGGGATCACCGCGTGGGTCGCTCGAGTGCATGTTGACTTGGGGGGAGGGGGGCGGGGGGGGGCCACGGCGGGTGTTATTGGGTTTGTTCTAGGGGTGGGGGGGGGTTGGGTGGGATAAGTGGGCCGTTGTTTCGTACGGTCGTCGGGTAGTGGGGGCTTAGCGGTATCTGCGTGATTATGGGTGTGGGGGGCCTGGATATTTAGTCCGTAGTAAAACTATTTTCTGCCGGTTCGGACATGAGCACCAACTCTTGCCCTACGCTAATGGTTATAGCGCCATTACTCGCTTTCTGAAAAGAGAAGAAGGACGCACCGACACAAAGACAAACGCACACACACTCGCAACCCCCCCACACACACACACATACACAAACACACTCGCATTCCCCATCCCCGCACACACACGCATTTTCAGGCGTGCAGCAGTGTACAATCGTATGAAGATTGTGCAGAAAACTATTATCAGTCATTAAACGCTCATTAATTACAGGAAAGATTACACTCTCTGTCCTAGACAAGATATGCGCCATTTTTGGCTTAACCGCACTGGCATCGCTCTAGGACTTAGGAAAATCGCTCCGGAAACTTCGGGTACCCGGTATCCCACAAACGCCGATGTTCGCAAACTGCTCGTCGAAAACCAGTTCCGTCTCGCCACCAGTTCCATTGCCGACATGGCATTGTTGTAGGCATCTTTCAACTGAACCACGTAAGACTCTGACCCAATCACCATTCCATACGGTCCTCCTCTTTCCTATTGGCAGGACATTTTCAGCTTGTTCTTCCATTTCACTTCTGCCAGACTGATAGGGTTCGGTCTGCGGCCATTGAATTTGTTACGCCGTTCGGTAGCTTCCGCTGCTTCGGCCGCCTGTTAAGATTTTGGATTTTTGAGCCCCTCGGTGGGCTACCACGATGGAACTCTGATCGATACACAATCACAATCACTTACAATCACAATCACAATAGCAAACAATACGTATAATACGAAAAATCAGGAAAAAAAAATTGACGGAAGAAAAAATATTTGCTTCCACCGCCAACAAAAAAACACACTACAACCCTTTTTTAAAAAAAAACACACCCCAAAAATTCCCTTTTAAAAAAAATATGTGGACAAAAAAAAAAAATAGTAGTACAAACTACCATTTTACCTGTCTATGCCTGTTTTCAAAACTACCATGAAATTTCAGTTAAATTTACTACGTTTATGGTACAACCTTCAACATTTGTGGTATATTCGACAGACCTCATAGTGATATCAACCGCACCATGGTTGATCTAATCGCAGGCATGGTAAAATCAAACGCATTTATAGTCAGGTGAAAATTGTTGGTGTTGGCGCTTAATTTAACCTTCGAAATGGTGGTTTCTACTGCGGTTTTTTTGCGTGTAGGTATGTATGGAAATGGTTGTGGTTGAATATTTTCATAAATTTGTCTCCAATGTATTGGTCTACTTTCTAAGGCGTGAGAGAGGAGTATCTGATTATTCAAATGATATTCATCATTGAATATCATTTGAATATGTGCAAAGAATTTAACACTTTCGATATTGCAGTTATGATAATGCACTGTTAGACAAAGTTAACTAGTTATCAAAAAATGCGTTGACAGGTTTGAGATTCATTTTGAGTAATTGAAAACAAAACCCTTTGACGAACAAATCATGCCAGGATCGAGAAGATCATCAGTTTCTAATCTCTTTAAGGATGGCTCAAACATCTCAAACCTGTTACTTATTCAGAGTCATATTACCCCTGCACAGAAGTCAATGCACTTTGTCAAAATAAAGCTCGAAACGCATTACTCTCAAATGTACAAGTAACAGAAAGGCAGTGAAGAATATCCTTATACGACCGTAAAATCCTGTCAGGAATGAAAACCCTCCGAACCCTCAGCCTATGCAGTTGTTGTTGTTGTCGGTGCAGGTTGTAGATGAAGAAGACATAAATTTGTGCGCGCTCACAAACGGTAGCTCCTTTCCGTTCGGTAGGTTCCCACACTTTTCAAACGACGAATGCCAACAGTCCGTTGCATGTCACGTAACGCGTTCGGTATGGTGTTAATCTACTGCTCTATGCGGTTCAGAACCTGTCATACGGAATAGAAAACCGAGAAGAGAAAAAAAAGATCGCGCTAAATGAGCGTTTCCAGTGCTCCTTACTTTATGACACACACAGTGCGCGGGCGGCAACGTTGACGACGATGTGTAGCATGACACTTAAGCGAGTTTTAATGTTCGATTTTATTCCCTAATTAATATGCACTTTGGTGGTGGAAAAACGTGCTTTTTTTCCTTGGAAAATCTGTTTATGATTAGTCGATATTTTACCCTGATCTGTGCGGTGTATTGGAAGAGTTTGATGCTCGTCGGTGGGAAGTTTTAATTTTTTCTATAGATCCTTGATTTATTATGTTAAGACAAAATTTTCGAATGGATTGAATGAATTATAACGTAACAAAATGTTCGAGCTTCTAGAAAAACAATCTTCAGTTGAACTTGTGAACAGGACGAGAGCATAACCAGTACACTTTTCGGTTAGACAACATCCTTTTTCATCGCTTGCTATGCTCCCACTCGATTTTTTTCGTCTATAAATTCTAACTCTGATCCTCACATGTCATCAGCCTTCAACTTCCAGATATTGGGAAAGATAATTAATACGGCTTTAATGTTTCAGAATTGCGCCTGGAAAGTTAGTTATTGGTAATAAGAAGTGGCAGTTGGAAATAAGCGTGACGGAGGAAACGTGTGAAGAAAGTAGGAGAAATGGGAAAATGTTTGAAATGCACAGAACAAAGATTGACGTGGGAAGAAGGTTTTGAGGTTAGTAACATTACTTCTAATTAAAATTCTGTCTGCATAGTGAAAAGTGAAGATTTTTCTGTATTAGCTGAAATGTGAAACATTTCATGGATTCGTTAAGAGGGTAGGTTATTTGATGTAGACTACCTCTTACGGCAAGCGTAGGGTGTCAAATGAAAAATTGGAAACACTTTTAGCGCTAATAACTCTAATATATCTCGATAGATTTTCCAGATGTTTGCATTAATCATTTGGAAATGCGAAAATGATTTTTCCATGAACAGAAGATCTCACCGCGTTATTTCCGTGAACTTCTAACTTCAGATTTAAAAAAATGTACTTTCTTCCTAGATTCGGGACATAAACCACTGCGCTTAGTAGTATGATCTTTTGTAGTACATCCGGTATCCTTTGCTTAATGCATGTCAGTTTGCCATATTCTATTGGAATATTGAAGGGTATATGAAATGATGGTTGTCTAAAAATATTATAATCAAAAGATTTGGTGGGTTGGCGTCTTCAGCAAAGTAACGATAGTAAAAAGGACTATTTGGAAAGAAAAAAAAATACACTGTTAAAAATTAATTTTCAAAACAAGTAGGGTTTTTCATTATTGTTATGTATTACTTGGAATTCTGGACCTCATACGTATATTAAAATAGATATTAAATTTCTTGTTTATAAATAAACCATGTACTATATTGAAAAAAAGGGAAAAAGGTCGCAAAATTGCCATATTCAGGAAAACTGAGGGAAGAAATGACTGGGCAAACAAATACAGTTGTTGCGTGGGCGGACGAGTGGAAAAATAAAAAATTTAGAGGGGTTTTTATTGTTGTGTTGGTTGCCTAAATATATTTTAACTGGAGAAGGCGTTTTAAAGCTTGCTTCAGATAGAATTGGAACAAAAACAATTGCCTGTATTTCAGTTATTTATAATTGAATTCAAGATCTTTTTTTATACAAATGTAGCGTTTTCTTCATACTTTTAAGAAAAAATACGGATAAAATTATTCGTCACGGTTTCGAAGGAATTCTCGAATTTTTCCTGTAACACGGCTCATTAGGCGGCGCACACCTTCTTCGTCCATCGTTTTAGCTATCTTATTCCACCAGGTCTTCATCTGATTGATGTCTTTGACAACCTTTCCCTTTGCCTTGAGTCTCCTCTTCATGATTGCCCAGTATTTCTCAATAGGGCGGAACTGGGGGTAGTTGGGTGGGTTAAGGTTTTTCGGAACAACCTGGATCCCTTTCTCTGCATACCATTATTGAACGACTTTGTTGTAATGACAGCTTGCCAAATCTGGCCAAAACATTACGGGATGGTCGTGGGATCGAATGAACGGCAACATTTGTTTTTGGAGACACTCTTTTTGGTATAGTTCCGACGTCATTGTCTTATTTGTAACGAAAATTTTCGTTTTTTTGCCACAGCTGCAAATGTCCTGCCAAATCATGAATTTTCGTGCAAATTTGTCGGGAACATCCTCCCGAGCCGTTGCCAAGTAAAATTTTTGACCTGGGATTTGCCCGAAGTCAGCCTTGACATAGGTTTCATCGTCCATCAGAAGACACCCGTCGAACTTGGTCAGCACCTGGTCGTATAGCTTCCGAGCACAGATTTTGGCCACACTATTCTGTTTTATGGTCCGATTTGGCTGTTTGCTAGCTCGATACGACTTGATTCCTTCCCGGAGTCGAGTTCTCCTCACGGTACTATGGGCAGCACCGAATTTTCTGGCCAAATCACGGTCCGACAGATTGGGATTCCTCTTAATCGTCTTCAAAATCTTACCACGCAGTTTCCGGTCGACAGTTCCACTCCGACGATTGGCTTGGGGCTTCCGAATCGTCGTCAATGTTTCCTTATACCGTTTGATAACGCGCCATACGGTATTTCTGGGCAATTTCAGCTGTTTAGCTAGCCTAGATGCAGACCACAATGGATTTTCCAAATAACTGTGCACAATTTTTTCTCTTCTTTCGGCTTCCATGTTGAATGTTTACAAAGTACAGTCGATTTGCGGAATGTCAAAAATACATACGTGAAGCTGACAAAATTCCCGACACGTGGGCGCCAAAAACTTCCAAATCCGTCCACCAGGAGCGCCACAATATGAGCAAAAGTTTGTTCCAATTCTAAATGAAGCAAGCCCTAGTCGGATTTTTTTCAATTTTTGAGAAAAAAAAAAAAAACCGGGGGGGGGGGGGCGCTTTTTGGGAAAAAACCCGGGGGGGGGGGCCCCCAAGAAAGACAGGGAGGACAGCAAGGGGGGGCAAGACACGCCGACGAAGCAAGCAGGAAAAAGAAAGAAGAAGAAGAAAAATAAACGGCGGAGGGGGGGGGGGGGGGGGGGGGGGGTTAAAAAACACTGAACGGAAGAAGGAAAACAAAGGAAGGAAAAAGAATAACGGAGGCAGCCGTACCGAATAGACCCGGGATAGGGGGAAGGGGGGAGGGAGGCGGATGCCAAAAAAAAAAGGGAGGCGAAAAAGCCAACCGCCCCGCGAAAAAAGATCTGAAAAAAGGGGTAAACAGCAGATTATCCGAAATTGCAGCACTAGGAAACCCACACCTTTCTCAATCTTTCAGCTTTCAGAAGTACAGCTCGGCCCAGAGTTGCGGCAACTACGTCATCAACAATATCAAGGACGCCCAGATTGAGAAAAATAACACAACGTCGTCATATTTCAAGACCTCGCACAAGACTTTGATTGCGTGAACAATATGTCAGAAGGTTTTGAACAATTTGATTTCATAGCTCTACACCTACCTCAGCCACCTAAAAACAAAAGTAGGGAATGCCAACAGAGTTATCAGTGAAGGTCTTCCCCCAGGGTGCCCTGTCACCGATCTCATTCAACTTCTACACTGGCCGCCTGCTTCAGATCAAGCACGACGGATGCAGAATGGTTCAGTTCGCTGACAACTTTGCAGCGAGTTACTGGTAGTAGACCATAAAATGCAGCAGAAAAAGCAAACAACTACCTCTGCCAGCTTCAAACCGGACTCAAGCAGGTTGACCTAAAAATAAGGTTTGGAATCGGAGATTTCTTCGGAGGGAAGGAGAAAAAAAAACGAGAAAAAGGGAAAAGGGGGGCAAAAACCCCCGGGGGGGGCCGGGGGGGGGACCCCACGGAGAACAGAAAGGGGGGGGCGGAAGGAAAAAACTAAAGATGCTCGGAGCGCAGCAACAGTGCCAACCCACTCACCTTAGTCAAGGTGGGCAATGCCATCATCCGCAGCCGTCTTAGAAAATTTAACAATATTCGGTAATTTTTTACCGAACTTTCAACAGCTGAACGTTCGGTAATCCGGTTTACCGGATTTCGGTGAAATTTTACAGTATTCCGGTAAAAAAATTACCGGATCTTGTCAAATTTTACCGAAATCCGTTAAATCGGATAGCCGAACGTTCAGCTGTTGAAAGTTCGGTAAAAAATTACCGAGTACTGTAAATTTTCTAAGTGTGTGGAGCTTAGATTTTCGGAAATGCTGCCAACAAAACCTACAGAAGCAACAAAGCTACAAACACGGATGCATCCAAAACCACCAGCGGGACAACACTGGCGGTGTACGAGCCCACCGAACAGAAAGTTTCGACCCAAAAGATCAACCCCTACTATACCAGCAACAACGCTGAGTTACTCGGAATCCTATCGGTCACCGAGGTCATAAAACAAAGGAGCTATAGCAAAGCAGTGATCTTCACATACTCCTAAGGAGCCTGCCAAACCATCCGAAGCAAAAGAAAGCAGAACGAAAACTTCGTGGCCTGGGAAATTGATATAGCATTGAAGCACAGCCACTACAGGATCAAACTGCAATAGGTCCCCAGTCACCAAAGGATCCCTGGGAACGAGAGGGCGGATGTAGAAGCGGTACGAGCTACTGAAGGACACCAAATAATGTTCAACTCACTAACGCTACCCGTCGCGTTTCTGCTGGCCAAAGCTGAAATCTGGGAATCTTGGATAGCAGCATACTAAATTACATCCGAAGAGGAAGGGACATGGCATGTACAATCTATGGAAACTCCGGGCGAGAGAATTTGGTTCCACGGCTTGAATTTTAACACGGAGGAAAAAGTAACAACCAGCAGGATCCGTACTGGCCATACGAACACAAGGAGCGAAGGTACAAGTTTTCTTCTTCGTATTTAGTATTTCAAGCTTATTGCTTTCACAATTAGCTTATTGCTTGCTCTCAACTTAGTGTTCGAAATCCACTTCCACAGTTATTAATTGAGATCTTTCGATGCCATGTACCATTTTTGCATTAGTATGATTGTGTGGCAAGTACAATCATATGCTATGCCCAGGAAGTCGAGGAATTTTCCTTTATGAAAAATTCCTAGACCAGACCGGGTATCGAACCCAGCCACCTCCAGCATGGTGTTGTTTTATAGCTGCTGCTTTACCGACTGAGCTAAGGGAGGACCCGAAGGTACAAGAGGGGCTGGAAAAACAACGACAACTGCGATTGGTGCGATGAGACTGCGGACCTACAACACCTTCTCTACTACTGCGCGAAATACAACATCTGCCGATTAGAATGCACCGTGCTCGAATACTGCAAACCACTATCCATAATTCTGAAGAGAGCAACGAAATGGAACTGAAGGAAATAGTTATATTCATCAAAGATATTAAAATCAAAGTATAATCCGGAATCGACCATCCAACATCCAATAATCATGAAAAACGATCAAAGGGGGGACGTCTTTTGCCCTGTTTCGAGCTTTTTTTTTTTTTTTTTTGGGTGGGGGGGGGGGGGGGGGGGGGGGGGGGGGTAAAAAGAGATGTTGCTGTGGAGCGGGAGAGGAAGAAATACTAATTAGTAATATAATGATAGTTGTTGATTGGTGGGGTGACCCCGGCGTAGTGGTTAACATCCATACCTCTCACGCAAAAGTCACGAGTTCAAATCTCACACCCGGACAAGTCTAGGGTTTTTTTTTTTTCATTAGGGTGAATCTACAATTGAGAGATTCTCTCCGGGCTCGCTCTCTTTCATTCATTACAGCGCCATTATAAAACTGTCGATTCTTTAGTACAGATCGAAACACAACAGTGCTGGCTAGCATACTCTACAAATAGTAGAATGAAAAACGTAAAGGTGATTGGTTTATGAATGAAGAGAGCGAGCCCGGAGAGAATCTCTCAATTGTAGATTCGCCCTAATGAAAAAAAAACCCTAGAAGTTACGAAAATACCCAAAAGAGGTATTTGAGTGACTACGACGGGAGATGAACCATCCCGAGGATGAAAATCTCGGTAATCAAGATACAAAAAAAATACGAGTTGTTGGTTGCATTTTTGCTTAGAAGTGAAGAGTTATATCAACAAGCAATGTGCAACTAGCGATTTGAAATTGGTTCACTGTTGTAGAACCCCTAGTTCCGAAGTATACCTTGCAGTCGGCACCTTGCCATGCATTCTCCATGCATGCCTTTCAGTACCTTTTGGTACAAGTATCTTTGTTTTTGTTTTGCTTCGCTATGTTATTTTGACAGAATATTTGATGGTTTATTGGTGTGAGTTACGGTCTTAGGGGCGAATCATTAAGCTTGGGACCGAGCTTGGGACCGAGCTTGGGACCGGTGTGCTAGTAATTCCTGAGCCAAAGAAAATATTTGTTTTCTTCATGACTATCCACCCGCTTATATATCAATGTAAACGGTATGGGCTAAACGTTTTGTTTACATACGTTAGCTCGTGAACTATTTCGCTTCCACGAATTCCACGAATTGGTAAACAAGCCTTGCAGCCTGACGCTTCACATCCCAGGGGCATAGAACACAGGCCTGGCAGTGTGATACTTATCATCTCCTTT
Source organism: Aedes koreicus (assembly GCA_024533555.2). Lineage (NCBI taxonomy): Eukaryota > Metazoa > Arthropoda > Insecta > Diptera > Culicidae > Aedes > Aedes koreicus. The sequence continues at coordinate 12,960 of JAHHFK020003704.1, forward strand.
ACTCGTTTGGTTTAAACTGAAACTACGAGTTTGACATCACAGGCACTGTAGCATAGGTGTAAAGGCGACAACTTCAATATGCCAGACCTGATTTTACTTGATATGGGTGGTATTAGTATGCGTTTAAACATGGCTGAAAGTCTCATATATACTATTGAGACCACCTGACATATTAGAGTCACCTTGGTTCAGACTACAGAGTTATAACTTGTTATAACGGTTGTCAAATAATTTCAACAAGAAATTCATCATTAAGATAGGCTTAGAGCATCCGTACCGGTGCGTGACTAAACGATATTTGATCGCCCTAACCATCACTTCAAACCGTATCGGGCACAACTAAAAGCGCTAGCAAAATTGAGGCGCGACTATCGGAAAGCATCGGGTGCTCAAATTTAGCAACGCGATAGTGGCGCGAGAAAGGGTTGCTATCCGACTGCCAATTGTCAAAAATCTCCGATTGGTTTGTTGTTTATTTTTGTTTACGTAATCAGAAGTGCTTCAAAGTGATTTTCATTGGAAAGTTTAAGTGGCAAGGGGCTCTGAATCGATTAAATTTCCCAATTATTACAATTGCGGAATAAGAGTAGCCGAGAGTAGCTCCTGAAGAGTAGCCGTAAGAAGATAATATTTTGATTGTGCCTTCAATCTAAACAAAAAAGCCGTAGGAAAAATTCCCGACTCCCGACCTTGAAGGCCAGTATCGACTTAAAGAGTAGAGAAGTTACGGAATTTTGTTCAATACTATATTACTAAGCGGAATTTTGACAATTGATCAGCTTGGAACGAAATGTCACCTAAACTTACTGAATAATCGCGCGGAATATTTTTCCGAATGTAAAAGTGACAGTTCGCATTAGTTTGCGTGGAAACCTTACAAATTCAAATTTTATTTTTCGTTCTTTTCAAGTGGATACTGCTGCAGAAATTTCTTTTCGATTCTTTACGTTTCCGTTTCAGTAAACGGAATTTAACATGGGATTGAGATATAAAAAGAAATCTCTTTCGTACACGATACCGACCTCTAGGTTCAAAACGACTTCGATATATGTTTATGACGATCACCTCATCTGTCTAACTGATGGAGCACTAGTGTAGCAGCAACCGATACAGAACACAATAACAAAATATAGTAGCGACCAGTGTGACATTGAGTGACTAAACTAAAATGACAGCTCGATGCGCTAGTATTTTAGTCGCCCAGATAGTTGCGCCCGATACGGATGCTCTTATAACATGTTATAACTGCTCAATCTGGCCCGTGTTTAGTGATGTTTACGGCACGCACACTATCGTGTGGATCGTCGTGTAAAAAATGTTTGTTTTCCCACAGATAACCTATAAAATTTCATTGAGGTTCCTGACAGAATCTTTTTGGTAGCTGTTTGTTATGTTTTCGTCCAAAACGCACTACCACATTTCCAGAAGGCACCCTACCACACCCAGACGTGATAAGTCTAATAGGATATTCTATGGTGTACTTAAGACCTAAAACACGGATAATGTGATAGAAACAAGGAAAACCATTAGAGACGGACTACACGACAATACAAATATCAAAGTCAAGTAAAACGGAATACCCAAAAAGTACCGAAAATTTGTAAATAAAACAAAATTTCCTTATTTTCTTGCAAATTTATTTTGCCACCTTCAAAATAACACCCATTTATGCGACGCACATGTGCCAACGCTTGTCCATACACTTTTCTTAGGGAGGGCCTCAATGGACTCTTTCCCCGAAATGGTGGCATTTGGATTTTTGCGAGTAGGAAAAGGTCACACGGGGCCGTTTTGATGCGTTTTGAATCTTTAGGGGAAATGTTTTTTGGTTGGGCTAGGACAGGACCTGCCAGCTGTTAGTCAAGACCATTTACCTGTCAAAAAAGACCGTTTCTTATTGGTCGCTGTGACAACCGCCTCTAACGCCTCCGTCGAGTTATGTTTCAAGCAGGCAGTCTGTTGTTGGTTTGGCCGTGTTGCTAGTAGTCACTGCTTTTTCGTTTGTGACAACTAGAACAAATACGGAAATAAAAGTTCACTTTTGCAGTGGTTTATTTTAAATCAGTTTGAAATGAAGTGCAAAGTGATAAATTGTAGTCTCGGTGACGTGTCACGTCCGGGTCTCCATTTTCATCGGTTTCCGAGAGATCCAATCGTTCGCCGAGAGTGGGTTAAGGTCTGCATTTGGAACGCAAGCGAGGAAGACATTCTCTTGATCAAGCTTTCTCCCCACAGCAGAATTTGCAGCGTAAGCATCAATGCAATTCAATGAAACCTCATAAAGTAACGTTAAGTATGATGCAGCTTCATTTCCCGAACGGCAAAAGAAATGCCAATGGAACTTGGAATATTCCAATTGCCGTTTAATTTTTAATTTGTTCCAGAACATATTTGAAATAATAAATGAGAAATATTAATCGATTTAAAATATATAAAGATCATTAATTTTCTTGTTGTGCCTTTTTTTAATGCTTAAAGTATATCCACATTGTTTCTCTATGGCTAGCAAAAAAAAAAAATCATTAATACCGTGAGTTATGAAAATCACAAGTTTGCTCATACTAGAAAATGATAAACTGTTGGGTTTTTTGATCGCTCCTCCTTAAAATAATATAGCTCGGTATCGTGTTCGAAAGAAATTTCTTTTTCTATCCCAAAGCCATGTTAAATTCCATTTACTGAAACGGAGAAGTAAAAAATCGGAAAGCAATTTCTACAGCAGTATCCACCTGAAAAGAACGAAAAATAATATTGTTATTTGTAAGGTTTTCACGCAAACTAATGGGAGCTGTCACTTTTACTTTTGGAAAAATATTCCGCTCGATTATTCCGTAAGTGAAGATGACATTTCGTTCCATGCAGATCAATTGTCAAAATTCCGCTTGGTAATATTGAACAAAGTTCCGTAACCTCTCTACTTTTTAAGTAGATACTGGCCTTATTATGATAAAGCTTAAGAAGATTCAATTGTAACGCGTATTATTTTTTTGATTTTGTGATATTTATCCTTTTCTTCCCTGTAAGGCAGTTTTGTATTCTTGGAGCCTTAAATTCTCGAACCTCTCCATTTAAAATAGTGACAATTTTCAAACGTTTACTTAGTTGAATATTACCAAGTATTTTAAAAATATCGACAAATTTTGCTTATTTTTTTAATTACTTTATTTTCCATAGGATTACTGTGTAAATATATCTGGCAACACTGGAGCGACCCCCGTATCATAGCAATCATAAATTTATAAGAGGTCATCTCTCTCTGAGCTGGCAGGTCCTGTGTAAAGGGCGATACGGTCAAAATTTGGTCAATATCAACTTGACGTATTTCTTTCAATTTTGCATTTAAAAAACCTGAACACCCCTCATTTTGAAGGTGTGTGTGTGTAGAATGTTGATCCTATTTTGATTTTGGAATTCACTTTCTTCAGTTGTCAAAATGCCGTCCAAGCAAGAAGAGCATCGTATCAAAATTTTGCTTGCACATCGCGAAAAATCCGAGCTACTCGCACGCAAAGTTGGCAAAATCGCTAATAGTTGCCAAATCAACCGTTACAAATGTAATTAAAGTGTTTGGGGAACGTTTGTCGACAGCCAGGAAGTCTGGATCGGGGGGAAATCGAAAACCGGAAGCCGCTGAGACGACAAGAGAGTTGCCGGTAGTTTCAAGCGAACCCTAACCTATCTCTCCGAGATGCCGCAAAAAAACTGGGTGTATCGTCTACAACCGTGCATCGAGCCAAAAAACGAGCCGGACTATCGACTTACAAGAAGGTAGTGACTCCAAATCGCGATGATAAACAAAATACGATGGCCAAAGCGCGATCCCGGAGGCTGTACACGACGATGCTGACGAAGTTTGACTGCGTGGTAATGGACGACGAAACCTAAGTCAAAGCCGACTACAAGCAGCTTCCGGGACAGGAGTTTTATACGGCAAAAGGAAGGGAAAAGGTAGCAGATATTTTCAAGCACACGAAACTGTCAAAGTTCGCAAAGAAATATCTGGTTTGGCAAGCCATCTGTACCTGTGGCTTGAAAAGCAGCATTTTCATAGCTTCCGGGACTATCAACCAAGAAATTTACGTGAAAGAGTGTTTGAATAAACGTCTGCTGCCTTTCCTGAAGAAACACGGTTGTTCCGTACTGTTTTGGCCGGATTTGGCATCTTGCCATTACGGTAAAAAGGCCATGGAGTGGTACGCCGCCAACAACGTGCAGGTGGTTCCCAAGGACAAGAACCCTCCCAACACGCCAGAGCTCCGCCCAATTGAGAAATACTGGGCTATTGTCAAGCGGAACCTAAAGAAGACCAAAAAAACTGCTAAGGACGAGCAGCAGTTCAAGGCAAACTGGCTTTCTGCGGCGAAGAAGGTGGACAAGGTGGCTGTACAAAATCTGATGGCAGGGGTCAAGCGTAAGGCCCGGCAATTCGGATTTGGAAAAGCGGAAGCCTAACTGAATATTTTTCCTGAATTTTATACTAATTGAACTTGAAAAAGAAATTTAATTTGATTTTTTAAATAAACGATTTCACCGATTTACACGCGTTTTCCCTTGACCAAATTTTGACCGTATCACCCTTTAGCAATCGGCAATTGTGCAGATTTGTACAAATATTTAAGGTTTTTTTAAAACCAGCCCGAAACAAGTGAGGTGAATAAAGTACCTAGAGTTATATGGGTGTATAAATTTGTTTTTAAATTTTAAAAAACAAATTTTTTTTTTTGTTGATATAAAAGCTATGTGTAAGGACGTTTACAACATTTCTCTTGGAATGCCCCTTTGTACTCCTTAAGACTTTAATTCTCGAACGCGTCGCAGGCGGCACGCACGGACTGCATGGGCATTTCGTCCCGGATTTTGAGAATTACCGTCTTGAAATGATCCAAAGTGCTGACCTTGTATTCGTTCAGCTTCGCCATCATATAGGACCAAACAAAAAAGTCGAGAGGATTCAAGTCCGGGGAGCTGGGAGGCCACAAAGTTTTGTCCAGAAAGTCGGTTAAATTGTCCCGACACCAGGCTTGAACCACATTTGCCGTATGGGCTGGTGCACCGTCCTGCTGGAACACGTAGTGCTCATCGCCGTAGAGGCTTCGGAGACTGGAGGCAACAACCTTTTCCAAAACCTCAGTTTTGTAGTACGCCGCGTTGATTTTGACGTTTTTTTCAATAAACACCAAGGGTAGCTTACCACGTTTGCATACTGCCCCCCAAACCATCACCGACGCGGCACTTTGGAACCGAGGGATGTTTATATTGGATTCAGGAATGCTGTCCCTCGATGGCGCCCACACCCGGTCATTTTGCACATTGTGCGGCTGCTGCAGCACGAACAGTTTCTCGTCCGAAAAAACAAACTCCTGACCAGCGTGCCGAGAGAGGATCCTCTTAGCTCGATCCAACCGCTTTTTGCTGGTAGCCTCCGAAACGCCATGGACCTTACGTTTTTTGTAAGGCCTGAAACCAAGGTCCTTGGTGAGTATGGTGTGAGCGGTTCCAATGGAAACGTTGAGATCTGCAGCCGTTTTCCGGATTGAGCGGTTCTTTTTGCGCCGAATTCGCTCCCTCACGATCTTGATGACCCGTGGCGTCCTCGCTGAACGCGGCCGACCGGATCTCGCACGGTCATTGGTCGAGGACGTCTCCCGGTATCGCCTGATGGTCGTGTAGACAAAGTTCCGCTTGACCCCATGCGATTTCAGCAGCCGGAATATATCGCCGGGTCGCTCACCGTTCAAAAAACGCTTAATTACGAAGTCCCGATACTCTTTCATCGCGCGTAACAAACAAACAACAACTAACAGAATGTCAACACCGCGCACATTCGGTAGCGTATGAATGAAGTTAAAGCTGACACCAATACCAATGCAGAATATGTACATGGCGCATACCTACGCAATGATGAAAACTTGTATTCGAACTTATTGAACACCGTGTATATGCCGAATCTCGGCTTTCTGAAACCGAGATCCGCACAGCCGACCTCTCGGCTTCGATCTCGGCTTTTTTTTGGATCAAATGAAAACTCATATAGTTAACTGGGAATCTTTCCATGAGCATCGGTTAAAATTCGTAACAAACAGAAATGAGGTTAACCGAGATTTCGGTTAAATTGTGTGTAAATATTCGAAACTCTGTATTAGATTTTCATCGAAATATTGCAATATTTCATGCCTATAGTTGTCAGCTTTTCCTTCTAGAAAGCTGAATAACTTCTCCAAATTTGTTTGAACAAGCGGTTTTGACATCGATTTTGTGTATCCCTTAGGCAAAGATGGTGTTTGCGTCAAATCCGGCTGGTACAAGAAGACGTGGAGCACAGTGAGCTAGATGGGCGGATCAGGTAAAACAAGACTTGAAGAGCGTGGGGCGCAACCGAGGATGGAGAGAAGCAGCCATGAATCGGGTGAACCGGTGTAGAATTGTTGACGAGATTTTATCAATGTAATTGATGGAGTGCCAATAAATGTATGTTTTTTCACCGTTCCACAAACAACATACGACTTACTCCACTTGCGAATGAAAACAATATGGCACATGGCGGTTGACAAATAAAAAGCCGAGCCTCGGCTAATAACACTACTAAACCGATATTTCGGCATGATAGGCAGCTGAGGTCGGTTGAAGTTTGGTTAACGTTTGTGTTCAACTCCTATAGTGTTGCCGAGAATCGGTTTAAAGCTATGTCCATTTAGAATCCGGAATAATAAAATCATCTGTATCTCGGTAACGGATTGACGTACAAATAAGTTTAATACATCAAAACAAAGATAATTCACTGTACTTTAAGGAAAAAATATCAATACAAATCATTTCTCTTCGTTTCTAATGAAAATTCTTCTTTCTTCTTTATTCCTCCCATCAAACGCTGCACACTTCCGGAGTCAACTTCCTTTGCACATTTGTTCCACATTTTGGTCATCTGAGTCGCGTCCCGAGCCGTTTTTCCACTTTTTTTAAGCTTTCGCTTCATTATAGCCCAAAATCTCTCGATGGGCCGGAACTACGGGCAGTTGGGTGGATTTAAGTTTTTTCGATGAAATCTACGTTATTATCGCGGTACCACTGGATGACTTTCCGGCTGTAGTGGCAACTCGCCAAATCTGGCCAAAACTTCACGGGACCTTTATGGGCTTTAATGAAAGGTAGTACGCGGTTTTTTGAGGCATTCTTCCTTGTACAGCTTCGAGTCCATCGTCTTATTCGTCACGAACATTTTGGTCTTTGCTCCGCAGCTGCATATCCCTTGCCAAATCATCAGTTTTTTTTTGGCAAATTTGTCCATAAAAGCAAACTTAAACTTCGCAGGAACATCTCCTCGTGCCGTCGCCATGTAGAATTTTTGGCCAGGAAGCTGTCCGAAATCCATTTTGACGTAGGTTTCGTCGTCGATGAGCAGGCATCCTTCGTCAAAACCTGCTGGTACAAATTCCGAGCTCGAGTTTTGGTGACGAAACATTGCTTCGACGTTCTGTTCGGTTGCTTGCCGGCTCGATAACAACGATATCTTGCTCGCAAATGAATTTTTCGAACGGTACTGCGAGCAGCAGCGTATTTTTGTGCGATTTCATTATCTGATAGTCCAGGGTTTGCTCTGACGGTTCTCAAAACCTTCTAGTTCAGCTTGCGGTCATATGTTCCACTACGACGCTTACGCTTATGGCACTCGATCCATGCTCTTTCGCGATTTTCAACGTTTTTGCGATTTTCTACGTTTTTGCGATTTTTATTGCGGACCACGTTGGATTATCAACGTGGGTGTGCAGATTGTGTTCTCTCCTCTCGGCTTCCATCTGGAATAACTTTTGACTCACTGCACGAAACACCGTGAAATTTATACCACAGAAAGTGACGCCTAGGTAAACAAACCGCTGTAAAATAATTCTTGCAGCGGTCACTTTCCGTGCCGCTGCAACACAATAAATGATTCCAGATTCTAACTGGACAGAACGTTAATAATGAAGTTACCCGATATTTCAGTTTCAAGTGAGGCTGAGATTCGGCATCGTTCGATCTTTTACCGAGTAATCAGTTTAATATGAAAATGCCGAGTTGATTCAGCTAAATGTTTAACCGAGCCCGTGAATAATTTTTAAGTGTGTAGGAAAATCAGCGGTTCTAGATGACTGCCCTGTGACATACCGGACGTGGAACAGAACTTAACTGACCGGTGGTCCCCTAAAGCTACCATAAGTTGGTGGAGATACGAACGAAACCATCCTAAGAAATTACCAGTAACTCCCAGCTTATCCAGTTCAGCGATTTGGGACGTGGTTCAGTTTATCATATTCAGCCGTTAGATTTGTATAAATCACGTCTGTTTTGTCCTGATCGGCCACACTATCTGTGATGTACCCGTGTTGATCGTCACTTAGGGCTCATCCATAAAGTGTTAACCAAGTGACATTGGAATAAAGTGTTATCTTAGAGAAAACTGTTTATCATCTAGTGATGATTTTCCTACTCCACTATAGGCATTGGATTGTTGCTGCTACTGAATCGTAAGTAATGCTTATGACAGACATACAACGCGGTCTGCTGTACGAACTGTCAAATACTTTAATCCAGTACACAAAAACACGTACTAGACTAAAGGAGTACAACGCTGTACGTTGTATGTCTGTCCCAGGCATAAGCAATAAGCGTTAGCCCCTTCGTTCTGATCCACAAATTGATCCCATCCGCAGTAGTCAATTATGGCACACGGACAACCTATTGCTTTGTATCAAATCCCATCGCTTTTGGAGAACCAGCAAGAAAATTTGCCTAACAATTCCGGTGTTAGCCGTTGGCAGAATTTGATTGCACATACGAAAGGGATACATTTCCGTTCCTTCACTCTGATTCGGATAGCAGCAGCAGTTTCATAAAGCAACATAAAGATAGTTTGATAGTGAATTGTGTGAATTGTGTGAATAGGGGGTTTTAATTAAAAAAAATTTTTCTATTGATGGGATTTCTTCAAAAAATTTTTTTTTTTTTTTTATAAAAAAAATATTTTTCATTTATACAAAGTGACAGCATTTAATTTTCAGTAACGGGGGCTCCCATTATGACATATTTGTCAACTTATGTATGCTAAAAATCAATGGTTGGTTCGTTGGTTTAGGTAGTCTGTTTTTGTAGCGTGTTTCTGGTGAAATAGGATGGTGTTGTCTTGCAATCATTATTTTTTGAATTGTTTTTTTCAATAGTTTTTTTTCGACAGTTCTAGACAAAATAGTCAAAAGGTCGAAAGTAACATTTGTAAACAATGACTTCTAGCGTATTTTTCTGGTATCTGCTTGCTCCCACAAACAATATAGCACCAGAAACAGATACAGAGAGTTATCCATCCCGCAGTTAGTGGATATAGATGTTAGCAACCTGGCATTTCTAGGAAATTTACGTTTACAATTGTTACTTTCGACCTTTTGACGATTTTGTCTAGAGTTGTTTGTGAATAGATATATACACGCAAAAAACCCGCAATAGATACTACCATCTCGAGGGTTAAATTAAGCGCAAACACCAACAATTTTCAGCTGACTATAAATGCGTTTGATTTTATAATGCCTGCGTTTCGATCAACCATGGTGCGGTTGATATCAATATGAGGTCTGTCAAATATACCACAAATGTTTAAGGTTTTACCATAAACGTAGTAAATTTGACTGAAATTTCATGGTAGTTTTAGAGATAGGCATAGTCGGGTAAAATGGTAGTTTTTACTATAGACACTGTATATAGACCGGACAACGCAAAATCATACAATCTGCCAACCCTGAAAAATGTCATAAATTTGAGCAATTGATTTGGCACCACTAGTATTGGTACAAACTTGAAGTAAACAAATAGGAAAAAAAAAGGGGGTGAGTTGGAGTGTCGGGGGTTTAAAAGAGGGAAATAACCAAAGGCAAAAAAAAACTTTGACTAGACATCAATTTGATGATTGATGTTCTTCACTAGTTTTGCTCAAATTTTTTAATGCGCTGTGGCTAGAAAACGTTGCATTTGTAAGTCGGGTCCTGATGCAGTTCATCGTAGATTGCGTTCAAGTATTATCCGATGCTGAGGGCTAGCAGGCTGCAAGAGGTTTTCCGGTATAAACTTCAAATCTTTCCGCTGGCCATTTTCTGGTACTCATAATAACCTCAAATAATGTAGCAATAGCCTCAACAACAGCTAAAATGGTTTGTATCACAATTTCGGGACTTATAATGTATCATTTGTAAAAACGATAATTGATAGTACTGATAGTTACTGTAGTACACGTTGATATGGTGGTCCTATGCTCGGCACTGTGTAGAGAAAGAATTTTGTTCCTTTTAAGTAATCCAAACGGCAATAAATAATACACCGAAAATACTTATATTTACTGAATATGGAAATCCCTTATTTGTTCATAATTGGCTTTTGTCAATCCAAACGGCAATACATAATACACCGAAAATACTTACATTTAAACTGAATCAAAGTGGAAGTAGAAAATCCCTTATTTGTTCATAATAGGGGGTTTTTATTTAAAAAAAATTTGTTTTTTTTTTGTGTGGGGTTTTCTGAAAAAATATTTTTTTTGTTGTTTTTTTTGTTTTAAAAAAATTTTTTTTTGGGAGGAGATAGGGGGGGGTGGGTGGTTGGTGTTTGTTTTGTTTGTGTGGGTGTGGGGGGGGGGGTTGTTGTTGTTTTTTTTTTTTTTTTTTTTTGTGAATTTATTGGCTTTTGTCAAAACAATACTTGATCACAATACTTGCTCCTTTAAAGTGAATCAAAAGTTGACAGTCCGTTTGGCTGCATTTTTTGACAGGTCGTTTGGCTGCATAAGACAATTGTTGTCCGGTACTTTTTCAAACAGACGTATGTCATTTTGTAAACAAAGAGGGGAAGTAAGATTCAAACGTAAATTTCTCGAAACCCTTACACTTTCAGCATACTTGGGCCACCAACACAAGTGTCTATAATTGCTTTACTTTGTGATGGTATTTATGTGAGGGTGGGTTTACTAGAATCTTACTTCCCCTCTTTGTTTTCAAAATGAAAGTGGAAAAGATGTGTCCGGTCTATACACAGTGTCTATAGTTTTTACTACAAGATTTTTTTCTGTGTAGGAAAGTGAATCAGAATGGAAAAAAAAAACAAAACAAAAAACAAAAAGTGCACTGTACAACGCATTTGTTGAACCGTATCCGGAAACGAAAAAAAACAGCATGTCAAGCTGATACCGTGACGTTTTGGCATCAGGCAAAAGGTAAGGAACCTGGTGAAAAGCTCGAAGCATTGGTTCAGTCAAAAATACGTGATCTTGAGGCAATCTCGTTAAAACGACATGGCAAATTATTGCAATTCTGAGGCAAGGCTGCAGTCAAACCTGCAAAAGTTGTTTCTGGTGATATGGTGTCGCCAAAGCGTAAAGAAACTCCCATCGAAGTTCCACAGCAGCCAAGCACTTCGAGTTGCCCCAAGCGTCCTGCGCCTGTACAAGAGAAGATTAAAGTTGAACTGAACGATGTTTCAAAACAAGTTCGGCGACTCAAAGAGCGTGATTCAGCGGGTTTAATTAATGACAAACGAAGAATTCCAAGAGCTTCGCAAATTATCAAATATAAAATTGAAACTGGATAATGATTTGAAGACAAAAATGTCTGAACAGGAGAGGCAGCAAAAATGTAGGGATCAGGTTAAGTCTTCGAAGCAGAAATTGATTGAAGCAATCCCAGAAGCAGGTATATAGCAATTAAAATAACCATCTAGAAAAAATAAACAATAAAATTTTTCACAGTTACTGTAAACTTTCTCAGTACAAGGACAACAATTGGTCGGCCACGTCTGGTGGAACAACAATCAGATCAGAATGTAACAACAACAATCAGATCTACTAAAATCAATTTGTGACATTGCATTGCACGGTTCAGCCGCTCAAGAAAAACGGCAGTTCGAAAGCGTCAGAAGCATCAAAACACTGGATGAGCTCACATTGGTACTACATGAACAAGGATTTCGTCTTAGTAGATCTGCAACGTACCTTAGATTACTACCTCACAGAGGGAAAAAAGCACGTCAAAACGGTACCAGTAAACTTGCTTCGTGCGAGTAATGCAAAGCATATTGACCATCAAGATGGTCGATTTTGTACCGCCACCATCAGATCTATTGAACAGATGGCGTCATTAGTTGGACCAGATGAAGTTGCTTTTCTCAGCCAGGATGATAAAGATAGAGTCGTGATCGGATTGACAGCAGCCAACAAACAAGCTCCTATGCTTATGCACGTCGAATACAAGGATACTCTTCCGGATCATGATTGGGTTGTGGCTTCACGCCATAAGCTGATCCCATCTGTTACAGCTGGTATAGAGGTGAAACACAACGGATTAGGACAACCAGAAGCTGTTGGCTACTCAAGTCCCACATATATTGCCATTCGGTCGGCAAAGCACTCCTCGTCAACTGCTTACTCTCATGCTGTTGACTTCAAGCGTCTAAGGAGTGTATCGAAAAGTAGTTATAAACATTCGATGGGTTATTACGCATAAACTACTGTATATATTTTTAGCGTGTAAGCGCCATTTGCTTTGTTTACATGTCAAAAATGATTATTCGGTTCATTCATTTCCGTTGATAAAGTTGTATTCAAAATGTCGCGAATTGAATTTGAGACTAAAAAGAAAATTCTGCACACTTGGTGCACCGAAAAGGGTGTTACTTACAACCAGATTGCGAAAAGAGTAAATGTTCACCCGGCAAGTGTAAAACGCATCATCGAAAAGTTTTGGTAAGGAGTGCTCCCTCAAGGATTTACCAAGAAGTGGCCGGAAACCCGGCTCCAGCAACCCCGATTTGGACCAAAAAGTTGTGGATTATATTCAACGGAACAAATCTGCCTCTACTCGCGATCTAGCCAAGAAGTTCAGGACCAGCATCGGAATGATTCAACGAATCAAGCGCAGGAATGACTTGAAGACGTACAAAAAGCAGAAAGTGCCCAAACAAACTCCTGAACAAAAGTCTCGTGCCAAAACCAGGGCTCGAAAGCTGTACAGCTGCATTTTGGACAATGTCGACCAGTGCATTTTGATGGATGACGAAACATACGTTAAAGAAGATTCAAGAACGCTACCGGGGCCGCAGTTTTATACTAAATCTGTTGGGGAACGTGTGCCAACCGCAGATACGACTGTTGCGATGGAGAAATTCGGTCAGAAGGTGCTCATTTGGCAAGCTATTTGCACATGTGGCTTGCGTTCTTCAATTTTCTATATAAAAGGAACTATAAATGCTGAGATTTATCAAAAGGAATGTTTGAAGAACAGGTTGCTACCATTGTATAGAAAGCATCAGTCCCCTCCTCTCTTCTGGCCAGATTTGGCATCGGCACATTACGCCAAATCCACTCTACAGTGGCTGACGGAGAATAACATCAAGTTCGTAGAAAAAGACAGTGCACAAAGGTCACTGTGCAGAATTTGATGGCATAGGCAACCTCGATGGCGCGAAGCCTTTGGTGCGGAGCGGCAAAGCACCAATTTGGATTTGGCAGCTGGTGGTGGCACGTACCATAGAAGGTGCAGTGGCGACCAACCAGTGGACAGGTAGCTGATTGCGCTTCAGGCTGTTGCTAGCAAGCCCTTGGCTAGGCAACCGTTGCTAGGCAGCCAATAAATTGCAGTAGTTTGCTAGGCAGCCGGTTGCCCAAGCTGGTGATGATTTGTTGCCAGCCGGTGGGCGCCACCACGAGGAGCGAAATAAGTTGCCTGAGTGTGTGTTATACTTTCGGTAGCCATCTTTATTTATAGCGCAACGTGCACGGCATCTTTGTGAAAAGACCGACAAGGATTCAATTCTTATGCGGATTATTTCAAATCCATCGTTTTCCGGACGCCCAATCCAATTTGGAGAGAATTTGTTTCATTTGAATTTATCTTACCAATTGGCAGACAGCGGTGACTAAAACAGTTTTAATTGTCTCTTCGTTGTATACCTTGAGCATTGTGCACAATTAACAAATGGCTGCCGTCATGAAAAATTGAAACGTCTTATGGCAAGGGTAAGGTGTCAATTGAAAATCTAAAAGTTAGCGACCATCACGAAATATCATTACAAATTAAACGCTAATATCTTAATAAATGTTTGTTAGATTTTCAAGATGTTTACACCAATCGGTTGGAAATTTTCCCGCGTATCAATTCAATTATCAAACAATATCCGTTAACAATGTCAAACTATTGAAAATAACGAAAATAAAAGGTGATGTCTTATTATTTTGTTTTGCAGGCTAAATTAACTAAATAAACAGTAGTTTCCTATCACAGATTTCAAATGTGAGCAGGGGAGGTCTTATATGCAAAAGTGAACGGTATAAAACGGGTACACCTTTGCAAATTTTCCCATTGGTGTTGCAGTGGAGTGGAGTGGAGTAGAGTTGTGCGGAGCAACGAGCCATTATGGATTGGACAGCGGTGGCTATAATAATGGCTCTTCGTTGCATACCTTGAGAATTGTGTACACTTTACAAATGGCTGCCGTCACAAATAATTGAAACACCGGACGCTTATAATTCGATCGTTTCTTGATTGATTTGTTTTTTGAGATATTTGCACCAACCTAAAGGCTTAACGATTGCCATTTCATTTATACAAATTTATACTTGAAATACCTAGGTTTTTTTTTCATTAGGGCGAATCTACAATTGAGAGATTCTCTCCGGGCTCGCTCTCATTCATTACAGCGCCATTATAAAACTTTTGAGGGATTCTTCAGTACAGATCGAAACACAGCAGTGCTGGCTAGCATACTCCACAAATAGTAGAATCAAAAACGTAAAGGTGATTGGATTTATGAATGAAAGAGAGTGAGCCCTGAGAGAATCTCTCAATTGTAGATTCGCCCTAATGAAAAAAAAACCCTAGATATATTTGTTGCGTTCCGGTAAATATCAAAAAATTCCTTATCATGGACAACGTTTTGATTCGTCACCAAATGCTTTCTAAAGAGTGTACAAAATAATTTTCTTACATAATTACTATCTAATGCTGGCCTAACGATCTATTTTTAACACACCCACGCTTTTTGATCAAACTACGCCTTATGGCAAGGGTAAAGGTCAAATGAAAATTTGAAAATTACTGAAACAGTTAACGCTAATAGCTTTATCATTTCTCGATAGATTTTCGAGATGTTTACTTCAATCAATTGGAGATTTTTATGATCCTCAACTATCAAAAATATATATAAGTGTTGACATTGAATTCCCAAACAGACCCTGAACAATCTATAACGCGATAAGGATAATGGTTTCCAGCTGGTCTATCATATCAACACAATCACTACAGCCAGCAACACCGTTGCCTTTCATCATACCAACATTCAAATCAAACGTCCCTTTCCAGGGCCGCCAAATAATTACTAAGAAGCGAATCAAGCGAATATTCTTACATACTTTCTCACTTACTTATGCTAACCCTACGTCCCATTAGAACAGTACCTGAGTACTTATCAAACGGTTTAACGAAGTCTACGTCAACAGGTCGTGTGTTATACACAACCCCACTGATTTTTTAAGTTTATTTATTTGTTCAGGCTCAATCTAACTGAACAGAGTCAAGTTTTCTTTTTATTGATACACTAGAAAAAAAAATCATTAAACTAAGTTAAAGGGGTCCTCTCGAGGTTAATTGGAATTACAATATTAAGCATGGGAAAATTTAAGTGGGAACTTAGAGCACAGTTTACAGAACAATATTATTCTCATATCCGGGTCCGGGAAGACCGTAGAGTAGGCGAAGACTCTACGGGGCTGAGCTGCAAGCAACCCGGCGGGTCCACGGGTCGCGGATGGTGGGGTTCCATCAGATATGATGGACAGCTACTCAATACACGAATAAGTAGCCCCGGACGAGCGGCGGGGACTGTTTAGTTCGTGGGGGGAATGAGCAGTTGTTGGACTCTGTTGAGTTTCTTCGAAAAACCCACAAATATCCAGAGACAGCCCTGACAAAAGCGAGCCACCCCTCTTTTTAAAAATAAGGGTAAAAATTCCAAGCCTTCACCCTTTTGAGCGTCTGTTCTCCATGTTAGGGCGGCTCAAAACAGCGTCTGTTCTCCATGTTAGGAGCGGTTGAGTCACCGACTTGTTAGTGCACCCAGGACTCTAAATACAAAAGCCGAAAGTCCTGGTTGTGCTTGGGACTGTTAAACAGCAGCATCACGATGGTCCTCCAGCGAGATAATGGAATTGGTTGTGGGCCTTGCGAGCCGACACCATTAAAAAGGAATTGCAACGAATAATATACAAGGAAGAATTCTCATATGGAAAAATCTGACATGTTGGTATTTGAGCTGCGTTATGGCGTAAAATTTTTAACAGATTTATATTGAATCCTGGAGAGTGTGAGCTTTTTAGTAGAATACCTGCAACTAAAAAATGAGTAACGTTTGAATTAAAAAAAAAATGGACAAAAATCGCCGATTTTTCATGGGTTTACCTTGCGCCCGTACTGACGAAACTACCAATGCAGCTTCAATCATAGTAACCCATGAGTCAGCAGACAAAATTTGACAGCTCTATCAGTCGAACTCTAACCGTGATGGCAAAAACAGTGAAGCAACTCCGTTCAGAAGTGTGCGCGTTCAAAGAACGGCACCCCGCCGCGTTGCAAACGGACATCGTGCTTCACTTTGTGGACGCCGGATACGCACTTTCCGGCATTTACAACATCTTGGCATCATTAGACAACAATCAGAGCATCGAAAGAAAGCCAGGTTCCAGACGGCCGACGATCCTGAGCGACAAGAAGCTCTAAAGGATGCTGAAGAGGAAGACCGAGGGAAAAGTGGCTACATCGCTGCGTGCGCTTGGCCGGGAGGTCGGTTTAACCGGCCAAACAGTGAAAAAGTACCTGGCAAATATGAACATACATGTCAGGAAGCGGAAGTCGCGTCCACTGGTTTCGGAGCTGCAGGCAATGACGCAGCGGCAGCGGCTGAATAAGATGGATTTTCCCGGTGAATCGCGAGGTGGCGGTGGTAATGGACGACGAGACCTATCTCACCCTGGATGGCAACGACTGGCAGGGCACTTCGTATTTTACTTCCCCCACGAAGGAAGTGAGCTCCGAGGTGAAGTTCATTTCACACATCAAGTTCCCCAAGAAGGTTCTGCTGTGGCTGACAATCAGCGAGATCGTCCGGGCTGGCCGTGAACCGGGAAATGTATAGTATGAAATGCCGCCGAAAGTTGCGTCGTTCATCAAGAAATATCATAAGGGTGAAGACGCGGTGTTCTGGCTGGATCTGGCGTCGGCCCACTACTCGAACCGATCGTTGGAGGAGATGGAGCGGCTGAATATCGATGTGGTACCCAAGTCGGCGAACCCGCCCAACGTCCCCCAGCTGCATCCCATCGAGAATTTCTGGGCCAATCTGAAGCGTAAGATCT
The DNA here is from genome assembly GCA_024533555.2 of Aedes koreicus. Classification (NCBI taxonomy): domain Eukaryota; kingdom Metazoa; phylum Arthropoda; class Insecta; order Diptera; family Culicidae; genus Aedes; species Aedes koreicus. The sequence goes on from JAHHFK020003704.1 coordinate 30,373, forward strand.
ACTCCAACAATTTTGCCGCGAAAACTGAGGAGGAATTGATAAATAAAACGAAGAAAGAACTCAAAACATGCCTACACGCATGTTTTCGGCCGCCATGGCGAATATTCCGGTTAACTGCCGGAAGGCCGCTCGCAAGGGTGAAGAATTTTTTTCAAGTGAGCTTAAATAATTACCTTCCATGGGAAATTTATCGAAAGCAATTATCTGTCTTAGCTGTTTTTTTTATCACCATCCGAAAAAAGGCCATATTTTTTTTAATCAAAACGTTAATGGCTAATTGCTACCTTGAAGAAAAAACCAACCACATTCTTACCTGAAAAGCATACGCTAGGTACTTATTAGTAAATTGGAAGACGACACTTTTCGGTTTTTTTTTTTTTTGGGGAAAAAGGGGGGGGGACGGGCCCTTTGTCTTTCAATAATTACTAAAAAAAAAAAAAACGGCCCGTTATTAAAATTTCAACAATAAATTATTTGTTGATTTTTTATATTTTTTTTTTTTTTTTATTTTTATTATGTATTATGTTTTTTTTTTGTTGGTTTTTTTTTTTTTTTTTTTTTGTTGGTAGTGTATTAATTATGTTATTTTTTTTTCTAAATTTTTGAGAAAATTTCGTTATAGTTTGGAAAGAAAATTGATCTACGCCCAAGTAACACTGCCAAAACCATCCAGCTTTATTAAGTTTCATTAATTTTTTATGTATGTCACTAAAAATGAATTTTGTTTTATTATGGCACCAAGAGGTGCAAATAGGGTTCATATTTTAGTCAGGTTTATGAAAACCTACACAGCTTGTTGACAACGATCTTAAAACTTTGTTCCCTCAAATTTCTTTTATTCCGATCACAGGTTTTATTTCAACTTTATGAACTCGTGAAATGCTGTTTTGAAATGCCGTTTTAGGACTCATTGATATTATCTTATTATGTTCAGTTTGAATAGCATTTTACAACAATTTTGCCACCAGTAAAGGCATTTAACGGCGAGTTGGTTTTATAGTAGTCATTGCAAAGATAAATTGTCTTTTTGGCAACATTGTTATTTTTCCATTCGCCATATTGAAGTATTAGAAAGAATTGAAATGTGGCAAAATAAATGGATTAAATTTTAAATGTAATGTAAATGAACTGTAGATCGTAGACCAATTTCGGCATTCTTGTAGATAACCTTATTGAATTCCATCAATTTTCAGGAAATTCATGATTAAATAATTGAATATATTTGTTTTAACTAGAAAATAAGAAGAATGATTAGTAATTTCCATTTAATTCCAACTACCTTTATTGCTTATCTTGACTGTCAAGATAAGCAATAAAGGTAGTTAGAATTAAATGGAAATTACTAATCATTCTTCTTATTTTCTAGTTACAGGTATTCCACTAAACAGCTTACACTCTCCATAATTCATATTTGTTTTAATTTTGTTCTTGTTGTTGTAAACTCGCAGAGTTTCCGAGGCGCATTAATTTTCAGCTCGTATCGTGCCAACATTCACCATAACATTAATTGCGCATTAGCCTGGGACACGGACATATGAAAGAAAAAAAATTCCGCTCCCTTTTGATTTTTCGGAGCCTTTGGGGTCCTATAATAATTGTGCAAAATTTCAGCTCAATCGGTGAAACTATATTTTAGCGCTCGCGGTTTTAATTTTCCATAGGATTTTCTATGGAGAAACTTACTTTTTCAAAGAATAATCTGGTGCGGTGACCCGTTGTCTTCTAAAAATAATTCAATCCAATAAATCTCTGGGAAATCTTCCAAGGAAACTTTTCTTTGAAGACTGCAAAGCAATTCGACGCTTGTGGAAAAAGTTATTTAGCTAATACTTATTACTATACAAACGAACGGTTCATTGGACTGTTTTTTCTAGCAGCACTGCCATATGCAGCATTACCTGCAGCATGCTGCTGTTTGTGCAAGGCGTGGAGCGTTTGTGGAGCGTTCACTCAACATGGATGAAAGCCGATATATTGCGCATGGTTGCTTTGCGCAAACAGCAGCATGCTGCAGGTAATGCTGCATATGGCAGTGCTGCTAGAAAAAACAGTCCAATGAACCGTTCGTTTGTATAGTAATAAGTATTAGCTAAATAACTTTTAATGTTTGTTTTGTAACCTTAAAGATTGTTTGATAAAAAAAAACCTTCACAAGAACCTCTCATGTGTGGCTCAGCCGAGTCAGTATCCCCATCTCTCGGCAATTTGGCGGCCGTAAATCAAGCTTCGAGCCGAAAGTTTTGGCTATACCTGTCACGAATTTCCCGCGATGTTACCGTCGAGCAGGTACGAGGTTTAGCAACGAATCGCCTTGGCACCAACGACGTGGAGGTTTTAAGACTAGTAGCCAACGGAAAGGACGTCAGCTCTATGTCTTTCATCTCCTTCAAATTTGGACTGAGTGCAGATCTGAAGGAAAAAGCTCTCTCAACATGAACGTGGCCGAAAGGCATCTATTTCCGGGAATTTAAGGATAGCAAATCAACCTCAAATTTTCGGAAACCTTCCCAAACTCTGACTCATGCATTATTTGGAAACCGTACGTCCCGAGCTGTTCAGTCGACGTCGGGGGATGGCGCCATGGAGGAGGAATAACTATACCGCGACGCGCAGTAAACAGTACCATGGAGACCTCTTCTCAATTCGACACAGTCCCGCCTTTTGCTGTCGTCGTTCATCGTAGTCGTTGCGGTCCAGATGTTGCTTCTGACGATGAAGTGCTCCAAGCTGTGAATTCAGACAAGTACACGCAGTTTGTAGAGCGTACTCTTGCTGATAAATCTTCCGATTCCAGCCTTCTTTCTCCTGCTAGACCGCCGTTATCAAAGCCTGCCAGTCCGCTACACACCTGTCATCTCACCCATGCTTGTCATCAACATACTTCGATCGTAACTTCAACCGGTTTGGGACGCTCGTCACAAAGCAGTATGGAAGCCCTGGACCCTCCTAGCTCAGTTGTGTCCACTGCCGGTCTCAACGATGTTCTAATTGCTAGTTCCAGCCGTCAAAGTCGTCCCGGCGCTGGGTCTAGTGATGGGGACAGGGCTCTCTAAGCTGCCATCTAGGGCAGGTATCCTTCATCTAATGACGTTGCTCGGGCTGATGCTGCCTCATCTTTCAGATCGCTGCCTGTCGAATCCTCCGCCCCCTCATTGACAGCCCTTCTGTACTACCAGAACGTAGGTGATATCAACAGTTCGCTGGCCGAGTACCAGTTGGCATACAGTGACGCCTTCACGGAAACCTGGCTTAATATAACCACAGATTATCGAAGCGACTGTTTGTCACTTGGTGAAGTGAGAAAAGTCACCGCAGTGACGTGACTCTTCTGGGTAAATCAAATGGAGAGTCACGTCACTGCAGGGCTCAAACGTCACTTCGACTCTCGGAATAACCCTCATTATCGAAGCAACTGTTTGACGACACGTATAATGTTTACCGACAAGACCGATCGTCGCTCAATAGCAACAAGAAATCTGGTGGTGGAGTTCTTCTTTCCGTGCGCTCAAAATTCAAATCTCGACTTCTGAAGCCTCCAGAAGACTCAACGGTTGAACATCTTTGGGTGGCTTTATCCACTAAACCGGGAGTCTGTTTATCTGTGTGGTATATATTAACCCCGATCGTGTTAGCGACAGCAGCCTTATCGAAAAGCACGCTCTTTCTTTGGATTGGATCGTGTCACAAATGGGACCCAGCGACAATATCGTCATCGTGGGAGATTTTAACCTCAGCACGATTTCATGGATCATCGATACTAACGGCTTCCGCTATCCAGACAATTCCTGTTCGTCATTCAGACCGGCTTCTCTCTCCTTGCTTGACGCTTATTCTACCGCCAGACCTCGGCAAGTTAATGGCATTCCGAACGCGAATAACCGTTTGCTGGATCTATGAATTGGGTCAAAGATTTTCCGTTCTTCAAGCTCCGACACCGCTTGTTAAAAGCTGCAGAAATCATTCCCCTCTGGTACTGACACTTGAGTTTAATCCTAAGTACAGCTTCCATGACAACATCGAAAACGTTTATTATGACTTCACCCATGCCGATTTCGTGGAAATGAATAACTTTCTCGCCGGCGTGAATTGGAACACGACCCTTGCAAACGGGAATGCGAATTCTGCTGCCTCGACTTTGTGTAACATTTTGCTGTACGTCGTTGATCAATTCGTGCCTAAGAAACTCAACCGTAAGCCTTCCAAACCTGCTTGGCCTAATTCCGACCTCAAACATTTGAAACAAGTTAAGAGGGCTGCTCTGAGGACACAGCAAACATCGCACCGATTCTACGAGTACAAACTACGCACGCGCCAACGACGACCACTTGGTCGTGAACTTGGTCCTCAGATGCCTGAAATTATCCTACGTGAACGACCTTAAGCTGTACGTCATAAAATGTCCAGAAGACGCCCATTATCTTCAGCAGGAACTACAAGTGTTCGACGACTGGTGCCGGATCAACCGAATGTCCTTAAATGTATCCAAATGCTCGGCTATCTCCTTTGGCCGTAAACGTGCGATGTATCTCCACGAGTACATCCTTCGAGGAACGCGCTAGAAACGTGAAACAACAGTCAAGGATCTGGGAGTGATGGTCGACTCTAAACTGTTATCCGAGCACCACATTGCCTACATTGTTTCTAAAACCTCATCGCAGTTAGGATTCATCTTCCGCTTCGCAAAACACGCCAAAGACGTTTATTGTGTGAAGGCACTATACTACTCTTTGGTTCGTCCTTTTTGGGGGTAGTGGGCTGGGGGGTGGTCCCTTTCTACAAAAATGCAGGCGGGGGGGTGGAGGCCGTGAGGGGGGGGTTTGTTCGGTTTGGTTGGGGGATTTTTGGGGGGGAGGCCCCTGGGGGTTGGGGAAGGTGGGAGGGGGGGGGAAGTTAAAATTGTGGGGGGGGGGGGGGGGGGGGGGACGAGGGCTTTTTTTCCTCATTGTTTTATTGTCAGAAGATTAAAATTTTAAATTTAAATGTACAATCGCAAATAAGATCTTAAATTTATCACATTATAATGCTCTGAACTAAATTCTGTTACAAATATTACAAATCGTATGATGCATTTCAATATTTTACCTAAGTTTATTCTACGAATTCCTTGTAGCTCTGGATGCTGAAGCATAGAAAATGTGATGTTTCTCCGTCCCCTAAGAGTCATCAACTCAGGTAGAATATGCTGCCATAGTGGTGAAACTTCAGTGCATGCTGAAAATTTATGCTCGATCGTTTCCTCAGCTCCACAGGCCTCACAGTTAGGATTTGGGCGACAATTTTCTCTGAACACTAAAGCATTGTGTCCAATTTTTCCGTTGCAAAGTAAATAATAAACAGCTTTCTCCTCTAATGATAGTTCTTTGTGTACTTTCTTCCAGACCCTTACCCAATTCCTACGTTAAGCTCTATTCTGTTAACGGGTAATTCGTCCAGTGAATTTTCGTACAGTCCTCTTGCCGTCGCATTTGCAAGAATTCTAGATGGAGTTTTATGGTACAATTTCATTATCACCTTTAGATGAGCTAGTACGCCGGAAATTCTACCAATATCTCTTCTGCGAATATCGCGAATGTAATCTTGTAAATGTAATCATTTGTTATTAAAAGCCGATTTAAAAGCAAAGATTTGCTTTTCTTCAACGGACAATGCAGACCTAAACCTCCTTGTCGTTTCTGCTTAATGATTTGCTCGTATCTCACTCGATGTTGTACTCCATGCCAAATGAAAGTGCAAATTTGCTGCTTAATTCGTTTGCCTACGGATTCAGGTAAAGGGAATATCGATGACAAATACCATAACTTTGAGCAAATGAATGTTTTCAGGAGCCAAACCCGTTGTTTGATGTCTATTGTCCTCGATCGGTTGATCCACGGAAGAGCGTTTATGCTTCTCCACAGTTTTTTTTCAGTTAAGCTGCATACTTTCTTGGAGACTATCTTTGTATATTACTCCTAGGATACTAATCTGATCATGGACCAGCAACTCTTCAGGTGTGTTGAAGTTGTTTCCGATTCGTAACGCGACAGTTTTCCTTAGATTCACCCTAGCACCAGACTCCATTCCAAAATCTCTAAAAGCGTTTATAATTCTCGGCACTTTCGATTGATCCTTCAGAATGATTGTGACATCATCTGCGTATGCTGAAACTATTTCTCCATTTCCGTTGCTGATGGCTGATATGTAATCGATGAAGGGTTGTAGGTACAATACAAAAAGGATCATGCTCAAAGGGTCCCCTTGTCTTACAGATCGATTAATGTTAATTGATGCTGAGAGTTTGCCATTGATTAGTATTTGGAACTTTGAGAGTCTCGTAGTTAGCGTTAGAAAGTTGATAAAATCTTCGTTGATTCCCATTTTACTCAAAGTCGATAGGAGAAAATTGTGGCTTACCCGGTCAAAAGCATTATTCAGGTCACAAGCAATTATTAGACTGTTATGACCTGCTCGACGTGCCTCTCCAATTTCATCGTGAATCTGCGTTCAATCGGGAGATGGGTCCATACGAATTTATACTGTTGTCAGCTGTTTTTTTTCTTGACCAAAACGATGATTCCTTCAACTTGTTCCTCACCTATTGCACCATTTTTCATCTCGTTGAGAATCTCCACGAACTCTGCCTTGATTATGCTCCATGATCGCATGAAAAAATCCCTTGTCAGTCCGTCCTTTCCTGGCGATTTGTTCGCTGCCGCTGATTTAATTGCGTTGTATGCTTCCTCTTCCGTTATCGCCTCCATTAAAGCATTATTATCAGCCATATTTCTTGGAATCGGTCTAACTGGTTGAAACACTTCATGAGCACTAACATCTTCCGCCGAAAATAATGATCGATAGTGATGATGATGATATGATGATGATATAATACTACCATCTATTGTAGCAAGGATTCTATTATTGTTTGTGATCATCAAGCTCCTGTATGAAGGGCCAAAAACGTTTGAGCGGACCCGTAAGCAGATACACTTACGTGAAACCCGCGAATATAGGGAAAAGGATCTCCTTCCAAAAGCTAGGTCACACAGACAGCACTAGAATAGAGCCCTCGTTTGACAGAATAAACCCAATAGATGGGTTCGAAGAGTCCGCCCTCGTTCCGTGAAATGTTAACAATAGGGAGGAGGCAGTCCCATGCTCCCTATCTAAATCGTTTTACTTGAGTGCCCTCATGGTCCCTTCCTTTCCCCCGTTATGTGTTATTAATATTTAGTATATTTTGTACACGAAAAATTAGGATACCATTATAGACACGAATGCTAATTTATTCAAATTTTAAACTTAAATGGTACATCCAATGGATTGTTACTGAAAAATAGATAAAAATTAGTTATGTATTAATATCTTTTTAGTCCAGGAAAACCTGAAAACAGAATAGATCATTCCAAATATCTGAGATAAAATTTCAATAAAAGATATTATTTTATAAAACATGTTGTAAAATTTTTCTTTATACTGTTCTTGTAACATTTCAAAGGTTGCAATCGGTGCGATCGAAGAGTCCGGCTTGATGATTTCTGAAATAATGGCTGTGTTACCATAATACCACTAAACACAATATTAAAATATAATCCTACATTGCTCATAAGCACATGCCAGTCTTTTATGAATATAGTAGTTGAAGTTTAGAAGTGCAATTTTAAATTAAATATTATGCTGAAATGCTGAAAAACAAATTGAGCCTTTGATGCCTGTCAGGTTGCTCTAGGCTCTTACATGGTTTTGGAATGCAGATGATTCTAAAGCGTTATTATACATAGCATTTCAAGCTTATTGCTTTCACAAATTGCTTATTGCCTGCTCTCAACTCAGTGTTCCAAATGCACTTCCACAGTTATTAATTGAGAGCTTTCGATGCCGATGATTCTAATGTGTGCTGAAATTATTAGTAAATTGAAAATGGAAAATATGCAATATGACTTAAGGTACATGATGCTCAGTCGCACCCCCTCACTTCCCTATTGTCAGATTGACAACATTGCCCAGACTATGCCAACCAGCGTCTCCATGTTTCAGCTGGCAGTCTTTTGTGATCATATGACTCGTGGAGGCGTGAGGTAGGAACTTGTGAGGACGAGAGGTCGGTCGCACCCTTCTTCGAAGTTGTCAACTCACCATTTGAAGCCCCCGAAAATAATGATCGATAGTGGTCATAAACATGGTCTTCGACTGCATGACGGTCTACAACCTCTTCTCCGTTAACGTCTATTTTGGATATTCTGGATGAAGCCTGTCGTTTACGTTATTCATCGAGCTGGTAGATAGTCGTTTGTTCATTGCCTATATGTTGCTGCGGACAAGCTCTAAAGCTCCCACGAAACAATGTTTCTTTTCTTAGCATAACTGCTTTGATACGGTTTATTTCAGCAGTGCAGGACCATTTTGCGGACAACTCTTGTTGTACTGCCGGTGTTAACAAGACGTTATTCATCTTCCACGGAGGCCGGGGTAACAGCTGCGATTCTACCGGTAACACTAGTCGCATAACAACGGCTTTATGATCGCTGAAACAGTTCACTTGAATTCGGCAGTAGCGTAGTCTCTGAACAATCGGACGGTTGACGTAAATGGTATCGATCCTTGACATGGATTGACCCCGGACAAACGTGTAATCTGTTCCAGTATTGAATAGTCTTCAACAATCAGTCAGATCTTTGATTTGAACAAGCCTCTTCAATTTTGGACTTAAGTTTGAAGCTCCTGTTGAATCACAAGTATTAATTACCGAATAAAAATCTCCTGCGAGGATAAGGAAAGGTGCATGTTGAAGCAAATGTGTTGGGAGTGCTCTGTTGAAAAAATCCTTACGTGCGGTCCGATTGTTAGATCCAGATGTAGCGTATATATTAATAACAGTTACTGCATTTTGTAAGGTGACAGCCAAAATTCTCGGGTCCAGACTTCTTTGAAAATCAGTAACGTTTATCCCTGTTCGTATCAATATTGCAGTTCCACGGTTCCGTTCATCAACATTAAATACTGCTTCGTAGCCGGGGAACTCATAATTCCCACATGCAACTTCTTGCATACATAAGACATCAAGGTCCAGCATTCAGATGAACGCTGAGAGGGAATGAAGCTTAGTAGGATTTTGTATTGCGTTTACGTTGATGGTTGCGAGTGTATATGATTGATCGATGGTTAGTGGTCATTTTGAAGTGGTTGAGAGTTTCGAGTTCTATTTGCCTCTTTCGAAGATGTGCGCATCTTTGAACCCAATCTGCTTTGATGGCTGTGTGGATGCTGTTCATCAACAGAGATGTTTATGTCGATACTTGAGATCGCTCCACTAATCTTTCTCTCCATCGTGTGATGAGATCTAGTTGGTTTGGTGTTGCTAGTAGGGTCTTTCTCTCTGCGTTCAGAAGATGTGTTTCGGTATTCGATCGAGCTTTTCTCTTTTTTCCCGGAATCGGTGTCGCCGTTCTTTGTTGCCGGTCGTTTTGTGTGCTGTGTGTTTGTAGATGGTACAGGAGCTTTCATTGATGCATCCGAAAAAAGATGGCTATTGTCAGGCGATACCGATGCATCATATTTTGCAGATGACACGTGGGACGAGTTTTGCTTCGATGGCGATATTCCAGAAGCAATATCAGCGTAGGACACAATTTTACGTTGCTCTTCTGCTAGCATCAGCCGATTATCGGCGAAACTCCTGCTTCGATGCATAATATTTCCACAGTGTTTGCAAGTGGGCTCTTGATTGCTATACGTGACGTAGGTAACCTCGAATGCTGATGTAGGATGGGATAGCTCTTTTCAGCTGCAGGCGAACGATTTTCACTCCACTGGATACCTCGGGAAATCTGGATGACTTGCATTTCTGCTCCGTGATGCTGATTACCGAACCATATCGTTCCATGAATTCGCTGATCCGACCGGTGGGCATTCGCGGTGGTAGATGATGGAGTTTTACGTCCGTTCCCCCATCTTCAACCGCCAGTCGCATTCTGTGTACCTTGCTGTCACTGATGAGGTCGAGCTTTCCGTCATAGTCCCTGACCGTCTCCAGGACTCTATCCTGGCTGTGTAGTTCCACGTAGACCTTGACTTCTGTCAGATCGAACTGAATTGCTGCTACTTCGCTTGGTGTCAGGTGCAACTGATCCGCAATGAAGTCATAAACTAGTACCTGCTTGATGTTTCGGATTCCTCGGATGTCCAGATAAATGGTATGTAACCTTAATGAATCCATGATGAGTTTAGAGGACCTCCCTCACTGAGGACTTCGCTTTTAGACCCCTTGGGATATAGATTCTTTTATTCTATAACTGCTTAAGACTCAAAATACGTCTGTACAGTGTGGCGTCTGTTTGAATACTATCGTTGGTGACCTCCTTCAGGGAAACATCGACTGTTCCACTTTACTTGGTCTCTTGAACATCAACACTCGCCGACGAAACCTACGTTTACAATCTTCCTATATAAACTGGCACTCAAGGACCAACTACGGCAAACACGAACCTGTGCTAAGCATGTGTCGCGTTTTCAACAGCTATTATAACGTATTTAATTTTAATGTATCCCGTGATGTTAATAAGCGTTGTTTCCGAAGATTTATGTGTTAGTTATTGTATGTAATTCAGTGTTATCTAATTGTCACTGGGATGAACATTTTTATCTGTTGAGGAATCAATAAATACATAAATAAATAAAACATTCCATAGAGAAGATAATTTGAATCAATCTAATTTTTTAGAGGACACCCGTTGACCTTAGTTAAAAAAATGTTTCCGCTGGGTTTGAAATTTGAAATGCTAGATCAGTGCCAGCTTCGTCAAAATTTGTATCAAAAACTATGCAAAATCTGTATGCTAAAGAATGTGCACACCAAAAAGTAGTCGTCGGAAATGCCCTAATGCAGTCTTCTCCGTGTACGCTTTGCTAATCCGATCATTACTACATGAATATTAATGTATGTGTGCTATGATGAAGACGTCGTTTGGCTACAGTAACCTTTATTCAGTAAAATGGCGTCGAATCAAGAACGCGTGCGCGAAGCAATTTTGCACAAAAGAGTGGAAAATCCAGATATGTCGCACGGCGATATTGCCAAGTCATTAAAAATCGCAAAATCGACGGTTACTAAAGTGCTAAAAAACTTTCAGCGGCGCTTAACTTTAAAGAGAAAGGTCGGTTCCGGAGGTAACCATGATTCTCGTTTCGTCGCGGAGAGGAAGAAAGTGATTAAAGAATTTAAGAAGAAACCGAATATCTCCGTTCGTGATGTGGCGAAAAAAGTGAAAATGTCTCCATCGTTCGTCCAGAAAGTGAAGAAAAGTGCAGGCTTGAAATCATTCAAAGTAGGTGTTGCTCCAAATCGTAACGACAGCCAGAACAAGAGCGCAAAATCTCGATCGAGAAAATTATATGACACTATGCTGAAGGAATACGACTGCATAATATTGGACGACGAAACATATTGCAAAGCTGACTTTAAGCAGATACCGGGACTACAGTTTTATACCTCGTTGCAAAGAGGAAATGTTGCTGATCGTTTTAAGCAAAAAAAATTGTCGAAGTTCCCAAAAAAATACCTCGTATGGCAGGCAATATGTGGATGCGGTCTCAGAAGCGACATCTTCATCACGACTGGCACTCTAAATGGACAAATTTACGTAAAGAGTGTCTGAATAAACGACTGTTGCCGTTCATTCGGGAACACAACGGTTCGGTGCTGTTCTGGCCTGACCTGGCATCTTGCCACTATGGAAAACTGGCTAAGGATTGGTACATTGCTAATGGTGTAAATATTGTCCCAAATTATTGCAATCCGCCAAATTCGCCAGAACTCCGTCCGATCGAAAAGTATTGGGCTCTGGTCAAGAGGAATCTTCGAAAAACGAATAGCGTAGCAATTGATGAGAAAAGCTTCAGGCGTAACTGGCAGAAAGCTGCAAAATTGGTGACGGATGACACTGTGCAAAAACTGATGGAAGGTGTCAAACGAAAGGTGCGGGCATTTGGATATAACAGGTCAAATTGACTTAACTGTATATGTTTTATATTTGTATTTTTATGAAGTCTTAAATAAATGATTTACTTTTGATTTTCTCATATTTTCCATTTAATACCACTAATTTCCCGTTGACTACTTTTTGGTGTGCACATTCTTTATACTGAAGAAATCAAAAGAAAAGTCGTTGATTAAAAATTCATATACTCTATTCAGGATACCACGTAAACATGTGAATAAGAATAGCTTCAGCGATATTTTCAGTGTGGGTTTTAGATTCTAATAATGGCATAAAATGTGAGACTATAAATCGATCAATGCAAAAGCTTTAAAAGCCAAGAGAAGGAAAAATAAGATATAACCGACATATCTGAATATTTTTGCCGCAAATAGGAACCTTCATGCTAAAGGGCGATACGGTCAAAATTTGGTCAATATCAACTTGACGTATTTCTTTCAATTTTGCATTTAAAAAACCTGAACACCCCTCATTTTGAAGGTGTGTGTGTGTAGAATGTTGCTCCTATTTTGATTTTGGAATTCACTCTTCAGTTGTCAAAATGCCGTCCAAGCAAGAAGAGCAGCGTATCAAAATTTTGCTCGCGCATCGCGAAAATCCGAGCTACTCGCACGCAAAGTTGGCAAAATCGCTAAAAGTTGCCAAATCAACCGTTACAAATGTAATTAAAGTGTTTGGGGAACGTTTGTCGACAGCCAGGAAGTCTGGATCGGGGGGAAATCGAAAACCGGAAGCCGCTGAGACGACAAAGAGAGTTGCCGGTAGTTTCAAGCGAAACCCTAACCTATCTCTCCGAGATGCCGCAAATAAGCTGGGTGTATCGTCTACAACCGTGCATCGAGCCAAAAAACGAGCCGGACTATCGACTTACAAGAAGGTAGTGACTCCAAATCGCGATGATAAACAAAATACGACGGCCAAAGCGCGATCCCGGAGGCTGTACACGACGATGCTAACGAAGTTTGACTGCGTGGTAATGGACGACGAAACCTACGTCAAAGCCGACTACAAGCAGCTTCCGGGACAGGAGTTTTATACGGCAAAAGGAAGGGGAAAGGTAGCAGATATTTTCAAGCACACGAAACTGTCAAAGTTCGCAAAGAAATATCTGGTTTGGCAAGCCATCTGTACCTGTGGCTTGAAAAGCAGCATTTTCATAGCTTCCGGGACTGTCAACCAAGAAATTTACGTGAAAGAGTGTTTGAATAAACGTCTGCTGCCTTTCCTGAAGAAACACGGTTGTTCCGTACTGTTTTGGCCGGATTTGGCATCTTGCCATTACGGTAAAAAGGCCATGGAGTGGTACGCCGCCAACAACGTGCAGGTGGTTCCCAAGGACAAGAACCCTCCCAACACGCCAGAGCTCCGCCCAATTGAGAAATACTGGGCTATTGTCAAGCGGAACCTAAGGAAGACCAAAAAAACTGCTAAGGACGAGCAGCACTTCAAGGCAAACTGGCTTTCTGCGGCGAAGAAGGTGGACAAGGTGGCTGTACAAAATCTGATGGCAGGGGTCAAGCGTAAGGCCCGGCAATTCGGATTTGGAAAAGCGGAAGCCTAACTGAATATTTTTCCCGAATTTTATACTAATTGAAATTGAAAAAGAAATTTAATTTGATTTTTTAAATAAACGATTTCACCGATTTACACGCGTTTTCCCTTGACCAAATTTTGACCGTATCACCCTTTATATTTCATGAAACCAAAAAGAAAGAAGACAAGAGGATAACGCCATTGAAGCCATTGGAAATCCAAATTAGACTGAAGAATAAATTTGGCTTTTCATCTAAAAGCAGATTGATTTTCCAAAGAACAAAATAAATGTAAGCGAAAAACGAACGGATGGTTTAGCAAAACCCTCGCAGCATAATGCCTAAATCATGGATCTCAACCTTTTATCTCAGGCTGCAAGATTGTCATTAGAGGAAGCGTTCAACCGTTCAGCGAAATTCATGTAAATATTGGTTTTCCCAATAGGGATAATACACCTAGCGGAAGAATGGCGTTGTTCTGTGGAAACATGCCATGGCGACAACCGTCAAACTTCATAGCTTTTGTTCGCTTTGACACTTATGTTCCTGTAGGAAGCAAACGAAAGATGTTCCGATGGTAAAGGTAGCGTCGTTCTATCTCTCTATTTACTATTAATTCGATTGTTTTCCCAGTCGCGAAGGAAAATTACCACCGTCCTCTTGTTGCTACAAGAGGTGCTATTTTCATGCTTCTTCCATCGTGGCCGCCCACTTCAAAGGACTGAGCTCTCAGACCAACAAAGGTTGCGAAAATCCGGAGTGCAGCTCGCTTTTGGAATACTAAATAGGACAGTCGAATGGCGGGAAGGCATTCGCAACGGGTGGTTTCGTCGTAATTTCTACTTTTTCATCCTCAACGATATCCTCCCTGGGGAGACGTTGAGCATTGCGCTGTCTATCTCGAGTGTTGATTTGCTCTTAATTTGTTTTACGTGGAATGGCTAGCAGACCATCCTAGGTAACAGTTATATTTTCTAATTAATTTTTCGATACTGGCATTGAATAGTTTGTAGTCAACTTCACACCAGATGTATTTAAGGTCATTTTATTTCGAAAAATGTTTACCAATCCAACTGGGTAGTAAAATGTTCGATTCGCGCGTTGAAAAATATATCTTAATCAAACTTGTGTGTACTATAAAATACGTGGAAAGCAACTGCCGGGCCGTCGCTCAAACAGCCAATAATGTCAATGTTTACTTGCCTTCGATGAAAGTGAAACAGTAGCTGGCTGATGGGAATGTTTTTTTTTTCTCTTTCCGGTGTCTGGTTTCACGTGGGTCAATCTGTAACTCACAGGGGAGGTTGGTGGAGGCATTTGTAGGAGTCATTGACATAGAACGATATCGAGCTATTTTTCATCCTCCGAACAGCTAATTGATTATGCTTATATTCGATCATTTTGGTGTGTTTATTTGTTGATTGGTTCACGCGTTCCACCATCGATCAAGCCTGGGCAGGCAAATGTAATTAATGGCGCTATAAACATATCGGAATGCCCAATGAGGTATGAGAAAACTAATCCGACTCGGATTGTGACTGTTTCGAGTTAATTCCAACGTGTGACCTTGTTGTA
Organism: Aedes koreicus; assembly: GCA_024533555.2. Classification (NCBI taxonomy): domain Eukaryota; kingdom Metazoa; phylum Arthropoda; class Insecta; order Diptera; family Culicidae; genus Aedes; species Aedes koreicus. The sequence goes on from JAHHFK020003704.1 coordinate 45,452, forward strand.
TAAGCATTACCATTGATCAGCATTAGTGGTGGGAATGTATGTGATAGTGGATTTTTCTATTCCAAATCGCTCGCTGAACAAATGGAAATTATGAAAGCAAGAAAAGCCACCATATCATGACATCGTATATCGTCAATCACTTTGCCAGCTTTTCCGGTAACATAAGGCTCGATTCATTTAAAATCTGGACGCCTTTTTTTGCAGCGCTTCTAGTGATCGATTTTCAAATGTTTTGACAGCAGAGCAAACCCAGGATTCTCGGATTCCAACAAAAGCACTAGCCGGAGGATCCATCTAAGCAAAGGTTTTCGTTCTTATCGTGCCAGCAAAAAGCCAAACCGGACACTGAAACAGAAGAAAGATTCTTACGAGGTACCCAAGATTTTCACTGATGTACGATAAAACGTATGTAATTATGGACTTTAGGCAGCTTTACGAGAAAAAAGTATTATGTTCCTCCCGGCTTTGTTGATAAAACTACATTCAAAACTGTTTTGTCTACCAAAACCTCTTCTATGCTTCTTTAAAGCCGAAATTTGTACAAAATGGCCCACTCTATAGATGGTTGTGAAAACAAGTTAATAAAACCTTTACAAGAACATAAAGATTTTGAAAATGTTCTAGTGAAAGATGTTATGACCACTTGAGAACCTTCATAAAACCTATTGGCTGCCATTAAAACCAGAATGTGGCCAAATGGCCACAGCTGTCAAACTTCACTGTGAAATCGAGGTTGGTTTTTGCTGTTCTGCTTTGTTCGTTTCTCTGCTCTTCTGATTCTATTAGCAGTAAAAAAAGGTTTAATGTTGCGGGAAGTTTTCTTGATAGCAAAATATCCAAAACAAATTGAGTTTTCTACAGCGTATTATGATCCCAATAATATGCGCAATTATTTTTATGGTGAATATTGGCACGATAAGAGCCAAAAATTAATGCGCCTCGGAAATTATGCGAAATTACAACAACATAAATCAAATTAAAACAAATATATTCGATAAATTAATCATGAATTTTCTAAAAAGTGCTTGGAATTGGATGAGATTATCTAAAAGAATGCCGAAATTAGTCTCTGGTCTACAGTTTATTTGCATACCATTGAAAATTTGATGTATTTATTTTTCCACATTTCAATTATTTCTTATATTTCGATATGGCGATTGGGAAAAAAATCACAGTTTTGCCATAAATCCAATTTTTCTTCGCAATGACTATTATAAAACTATTTGATCTTATGGTTAATTCCTTCAATGCCAATTTGCCATTTAATGCATTTACTGGAGGCAAAATGGTTTTAAAATGCTTTTTCAACTAACCATAATAAGATAATATCAATGAGTCCTAAACGGCAATTCAATACAGCATTTTACGAGTTCATAAAGTCGAAATAAAACCTTTGATAGGAGTAAAAGGAATTTGAGAAACAAGGTTTTAAGATTGTTGTAATCAAGCTGTGTGGGTTCTCATAAACCTGACTAAAATATGAAACCTATTGGCACCTCTTGGTGCCATAAAAAAACCAAATTGATTTCAAGTGGCTTTCATAAAACTTAAATGAAACTTAATAAAGTAGGATGGTGTTTGCAATGTTACTTGGGAACTGATTCATGTCAACTTTGTAGTCAAATGATTACCCATGCTGACTTTGGTTCTGATCACCTTCCAGTTACATTTGAAATATCTCATGAAATCATTTCTAATTCCATCAGTTCTACTTTCAACTACCATAGAGCTGAATGGGATCAATATCGAACACTTATGGAATACAACGTTGATCCTAATGTTCCATTGCAAACAAAAAATGAAATTAATAATGCTCTTGAATCTCTGGCTTTCTCAATAAATAGAGCAAGAGCTGCTTCAGTGCCAAAATGCGAGGTTAAATTCGATTCAGTTATAATTGATGACGATTTTCAGCTCTTGATTCGTCTGAAAAATGTACGTAGGCGTCAATATCAAAGAACACGTGATCCGGCTATGAAAGTCATATGGCGAGATTTACAATAACAAATTAAAAAACGCTTCTCTGCCCTGATGAACAAAAATTTTGAAAATAATGTGACAAAATTAGATCCGAGTTCCGAACCTTTCTGGAAACTCTCTAAAATATTGAGAAAAAAAAACCTCGAAAGTCTATACCAGCGCTTAAGGAAGGTGATACAATTCTACTCTCAAATGCGGAAAAAGCTCAAAAACTTGTTAAACAGTTTGAGAGTTCCCATAATTTCAGTTTGGTCTTACAAGTCCTATTGAGGATCAGGTTTCTAGGGAGTATCTGAATATTTTCTCACAAGAAAATATTTTTTATGATTGTTGGGGAACTGATTTGGATGAAGTAAAAACTGTAACTAAAAAAAATCAAAATATGAAAGCACCAGGTGATGATGGAATTTTCTATATACTAATCAAAAAACTCCCTGAGAGTACTTTGTTTTTCTTGGTAAAACTATTTAACAGATGTTTTCATCTGGCATACTTTCCAGATAAATGGAAAAATGCAAAAGTCGTACCTATTTTGAAGCCAGACAAAAATCCAGCTGAAGCTTCTAGCTACCGACCAATCAGTTTGCTTTCTTCAATAAGTAAGCTTTTTGAAAAAATAATTTTGAATAGAATGATGCTTCACATCAATACAAACTCATTTTTTTTGCTCAGTGAACAAGCGAACGGTACAGTTCGTTCGGTCCGCTCTCCGTTGCTTTGGAAGCTTTTCACGAAATGTTTAAATTCTTCAGTCTTAACTTTTTTTGGCGCTCGCGAGTGAAATCGAGTGTTGGTTTTCTGAAGAAGAAAAAGTTGTTTGATAAGCAGTGCAACAACGTCATTAATTGCAATTAGCAATATTGCAACGATCTAAAAGGCATATTGCTCCGCATCCATACGGCACGCACACCAGCAGTCCATCGTGTGTAGCGTGCAATCGTTCATCTGCTAGCCACCACCGACCAGTATCACCAGTATCATTATCACCATCGTTCATCTCCACGCCTAGCCGGTACACGCGGCCACACATCGTCGCTCGGCAGCAGCAGCACATTCGTCGCCCGTCTGCAGTAGATCAGTGATACATATAAGATAAGTTTTTGTTTCTCGCTCTTCTGAATTCATTTTAATCGTATTGTGTGTGTGAGTGTGGAGAGTGAGTGAGAGTGTGTGAGAGAGTGTGCTTAGGTTTAATTTGTTTATCTGTGATTGATTGTAGATAATTACGTTAGTGGTTGAGTGTCACAAGCTCCTATAAGCGAGCCATGGATGATTTATCGGAAGATGATTCATCTATGGCGCAAAATGATGGGGTAGCTCTTAAAATTACCCGATCGCGTGCTTATCCAGATAGTTCAGCTGGTCCTTGGGTTGTCTATTTTCGGCCCAAAACGAAACCTCTCAATATCTACCAGATTTCAAACGATTTGACGAAACGATTCTCGGCCGTGACCGAGATAATTAAGGTGAGACCCAATAAACTAAAAGTCGTTGTGTCCAACCTTAAACAGGCTAACAAAATTGCTGTCTCTCAGTTTTTTACACTGGAGTATTTAGTGTACATCCCAGCTCGAGGTATTGAGATTGAAGGGGTTGTCACCGAAGCGAGTTTGACCCCTGAGACCTGTTGAAGCAGGGGGTTGGTCGTTTTAAGAACCCTCTGCTTCCTTCAGTCAAGATACTTGATGTGCGAAAACTAGGCACAGTATCCATCACGAAGGGTGAAAAGAAGTTTACACCGTCAGACTCGTTCCGCGTAACCTTCTCTGGCTCAGCCCTCCCTCAATACGTCGAGTTGGGAAAACTTCGACTACCTGTGCGGTTGTTTGTACCTCGGGTCATGATCTGCGAAAAGTGCAAGCAGATGGGACATACGACCTCCCATTGCAGCAATAAGGCACGCTGCTCTAATTGTGGGGAGAAGCACGAGGAAGGCGCCTGCGTAGACAGCACACCAAAATGCGCTTTCTGTAAGGGTACTCCTCCTCATGCTCTCTCGTCGTGCCCGGCGTACAAACAACGCGGGAAACAATTAGAACGCTCGCTAAAACAGCGTTCCAGGCAATCTTTCGCGCAAATGGAGAAAAAAGCCTCACCATCACCCGATGCCAATACAAATCCTTTTGCTCCTCTGTCAGATGACAAGTCTGACTTTGATTTGGTTGAAGAAGGAACATCAGCCAGTTTTCCAGAAGGTGCCTCACGAAAGCGAAGACGCGTCAGCCCACGGAAAGCAGCTGAACCGGAGCCCAAGACCAGCTTGCCCATTTCAAGGAAAGGTGGAAAAAAGGAAAATCCAATTCCACCTGGTTTCCGTAGTACTAACTACACCCAAGATTTTCCATCTCTTCCGGGGACATCCAAAACCCCTGAAGCCCCTATTTTAAGAACAGAAGCCCCCTCCTCAAGTGGGCTGTTCTCATTTGATGACAATGCCGAAGGTATCTTCAAGTACCTCGAAATTTCTGACCCTCTTAAAAGCATTGTTCTTGCAATGCTTCCCTCAGTGAAAACTTTTTTGAAGCAATTGACAATTAAGTGGCCCCTCCTTGCTGCAATCATTTCCTTCAATGGATAATTTTCCAAATGAGGTCGGGGATTTGATCACTGTTCTACAGTGCAATTGTCGAAGTTTAATTCCTAAATTGGAATCATTCAAAATTTTAACTCACAATACCGGTTGTGATGGATTTGCTCTTTGTGAAACATGGCTCTCTTCCGAAATCGATCTTCCTTTTCATGATTTCAATATAATTCGTCTTGATCGTGAGGATTCACGTGGAGGAGGAGTACTTTTGGGGATCAAAAAGTGCCACTCCTTCTATAGAGTGAATTTTCCTCCAATTCCAGGTATTGAAGTTGTCGCATGTCAGGCTGTTATTAAAAATAAAAGCCTCCTAGAGCCTCAATAAACCGAAAATAATTTTCAGATATTTGTTCGGTCCTTCCTGCTCCACGGTTGATCATGGAAGATTTTAACTCTCACGGTACAGGCTGGGGAGAACTGTACGATGACAACCGGTCTTCCCTGATATATGACCTCTGTGAAAACTTCAATATGACAGTTCTTAACAATGGAGAAGTAACACGTTTGGCTGGTACATCCTCAGTTGGCAGTAGATTAGACCTCACACTTTGTTCGAATTCATTATCGTTGGATTGCACATGGAATGTGATTCAAGATCCCCACGGTAGCGATCACTTGCCCATAAAAATTTCGGTTGTTACCGGATTCAATCCGTCGAAATCTGTCAACGTCACGTATGATCTTACCCGTCACATCGATTGGACAAAGTTTAGGACAGCAGTAGATGAAGCCGTAACGACGGAAGACGGACTTCCACCGCTGGAAGAATATAACTTCCTCTCCAAACTGATCTTAGACAGCGCGCTTCAAGCTCAAACTCGACCAGTTCCAGAGACGTCATTTCGCAGGAAACCTCCTTCTCCATGGTGGGATCAGCAATGCACCGAGGTTTACCGTAAAAAGTCCGACGCGTTTAAAGTTTTCCGTAGACGTGGAACACCTGAGCACTTCGAAGTATACACGGCTCTCGAACGCGAACTTAAGACCCTCATCAAAGCCAAGAAACGCGGATACTGGCGAAGATTCGTGGACGGGCTATCGCGCGAGACGTCGATGAGTACTCTTTGGAACACGGCGCGAAGATTGCGTAACCGAACTACGAACAACGAGAGCGAGGAGTACTCGGACCAATGGATCCTCAAGTTCGCGCGAAAAGTTTGTCCAGATTCTGTGCCGGCACGGATCATTCCTCGCGAAACCGAGAATTCGATAGATGAGAACAGCCAACCTTTCTCAATGGTAGAACTCTCTCTCGCGCTCCTTTCGTGTGGCAATACGGCTCCAGGAGCTGATAGAATCAAGTTCAACTTGCTTAAGAACCTTCCAGACGTTGCGAAGAGGCGCATGTTGAACTTGTTTAATCAGTTTTTGGAGCTCAACATTGTACCGGATGATTGGAGGCGGGTGAGAGTTATCGCCATTCAAAAACCTGGTAAACCCGCGTCCGACCACAACTCCTATCGACCCATCGCGATGTTATCCTGCATTCGAAAGTTGTTGGAGAAAATGATCCTCTTCCGTCTGGACAAATGGGTTGAGACGAACAACCTGCTTTCAGATACTCAATATGGTTTCCGTAGGGGGTAAGGGAACGAACGACTGTCTCGCGTTACTTTCCACAGATATTCAGCTAGCTTTTGCTAAAA